>VXAY01007101.1:535595-616138 GCA_013399855.1 Oxyruncus cristatus | reverse complement strand
TCACGCAGCTGCGGGACAGGCTCCTGCTCGTAGCGCCCGCGCAGCATCGCCCCGGGGGCACCGGGGAGCCAGGCCGAGGGGTACCCGAGGGTTCCCAAGAGCTGTGCTCGGAGCAGCTGCACTTTCATCCCCCGGATTAAAGGTTTAGTGTCTAGTCCAAAATTCTGGCTAAGCCACCAGGTTTTGCCCAGACCTCTCTGACAGCCGGGAGAGCAGCCCCCGCTCAGCCGGTGTTTTCACCCCTGCACCTATCTCCTGGCAGCGTTTTGATGAACAGGAGTTCGTGGCACTCGTGGTTCTGTCCCCAGACGTCCACCTGTTCTGCTTCCAAAAGCTGCGATCCAGCTTGGGTTCTGCTCCTCTGTCGTTCGGGAGCTTTCTCCTATCAGGGTAACACGGGCCATTATTGATAAGGAAAAGCCTAACGAATCCCAACTAAAAATACATAAAGCATGAGAAGTCCGTCTTAGGTGATGCTGTCTACCCAGAAGATTAGAAGAGAGGAAGGAAAAATCCACAGGCAAGAGTGTTTTAGTTACAATTTAAAACTCATTGAGTTTTCACAGGAAATTCTGTGCAACAGAAGAATTTCTTTAAGTTTGTCTTATCAGTCTAAAGAGTTACCGAGGTAGCAGCAGAGAGCATGAGCACCCATCCATCTTCCTGAGGCAGCTACCAAGTTATAGGTATTTCCACAGTTTCTGAGAAAAGAAAGCTACTAAGGCATGCTTGTCTAAAATCATGTTATTTCCCCCAACAATTGTAGAATAAAGCTCCTGGTTGAACAGACAGCTCATGCACAATGAGGTACAATAGCATAGTAGTACATGAGCTCTGTGAAGCACTTTAGGTTACTTAGAAATGTGGGTTTCTATATAAACAAACTGTTACTCAACAGCTGCTGTACTGCGTTAAACTATAGGGCTTGCTGAGATATAGCAAAATGTGAATAACCTAGCAAGCAAGCTAAATTTAGTTTCCAAGAAGCCTACTTACTGTAGGCATACATAAAAATAACTACACGATGCTGGTTTTATGCAAGATACATTTTGTTCTTTAGAGGAGTGGTTTATAATTCTCTCCTATCTTTTACTCGAGCATATACAACAATTTACATAACATTCTTCTTAACCAGGCCTCATAAATAAACACCTCGCCAACATTTTTTACCTGATGAGAGGATTAAGATATTAGTGCTTTTAGCCTCAGTCACAAAACAAATCAATATTGCTACTCAATTGGAACCAAAAAAACAAACCTTCGTCCTCTAATCTTCACGTTACAGCTCTGTTCATGCCTCCACGCCTGTGAGGTCTCTCACCAAACTAAGTGCTGGAAGCCACCACAACACTAAAAGACCTGCCAGCCCCAGACAGAAGCACAGCCTCAATTAGGAGGAGGTGGGTTGGGAGGGTTTATATCTCCCTGTGGCTGGGTGGGAGCAGGGCCAGGGGCCACGGGGGATTGGCCAGAAGACAAGTCCTTCCGTAGGGCTGGGCCAACGAGAGTGTCCTGGGCTCGGGCAGCATCGTCCTGCACCCACACCTGTGGGAGCAGCGTTTGCTTGGGGTGGGCTGACATCTGTGATAATGCATGGGACAGTTTGTACACTAAACAGGGCACTTTGGATCTCTGGAATGCTCTTGAGTGAATAGTGGAGACAAGCTCTTAAGGAGCTGCTGTTTTCCTTTCACAGCATAGTGAGGCAGCTCACTGCCCTGTTTCTAGACACTGTTCATCCTACACGTGTTCATCATAAAACTTTCATGGGGCTTGTTGTCAGAATAACAAAATACACAATCTGCTGAACTGCTCAGTGTCTTTTCTGCAGAAGGGCTGTGCTGTGCTTTGAATGAATATATGAGCGTGATCTGAATGGCCTTCAGATGCTAGGCCTGCTCTGGGGAACTCCCAGAAAACACCTTCCCATGGCGTGGTGTTTGTTAATCATCTCCAAATGGCAAACACTGGTGTAAGAATGTTTTGGGTTTTTTTCCCCGGATTTACTATCATCTATGCAGACAACACCCTTATTTATAAACTGGAATGGAGAGAAAAAGTTGCACTTTTATCTGTGAGTCAGTGTATATCAGCAAAAATTGGTTTGCTAGAAATTCCTATAAATACAGCACAAGCTTTTTTTATTTTATTTTGGGCCACTGCCTTTTTGCGGTTTTCTAGGATTTCAGGATTATTCCTTTTCAGACAGAGGTAGTTATACAATCCTGGTTACCGTGATAACCAGTGCCATGATGATGAATGACAGCTGTCACTCTTGCAGTGAATTCGTCCACAGATTTGCTGTAAAATTTTCTAGTTGTCATTCAAGACACGGTGCCACAATACAGATGATGTCTCATCCTTCTGTGGGAGCTGGAAGGGCTCTTACACCTTTCAGAATTGTGCCTTTTGTTGCATTTTTCGCTTTGATCCAGACTCTCTACATGCTGTGTCTTTCTGTGGCAGGCAGTACCTGAAGCAGAAAAAATAAAGCAATCCTTTTATTCCCAAACACTCTTTTTTTAACCAAGTTAGGAAATATGAACACAGCGAATATTTTTCAGATTTACAATACCTTAATTTGAAACAGTATCAGCCCCTGTGGAAACAGTACAGTAGACTAAACTAGTTTGATCATTCTTTTGATCACATTTCTTTTGATCAATTGCTTCTCAACTCACCGGAACAAAATTAAAACAAAAATAAAAGTGTTCTTTCAATCCTGGAACATCTTGTTTTACCAATCTTAATCTTGCAAGTAAACTGAAGGTCTGACTCTTACAAGTGTTCCAAAGTCATTCCTTACTCCCCTTCTCCCTCTTTCTTGCTCAGGTTTCATTTTAAGCCACAACTGTCTTTTGAAACAGTCCAGTGTGCAACTCCTGAATGTGCTGAAGAAAGAAGGAAGGAGTCAGAGATATTTTTTTACTTGAAAGCTCTCAGCAAGTAAGGTTTAAACAAAGAGTAATTTCACCTCCAAAAGGCACAGTTGAGGACAAACTTTTAAGTTCATTTCAAATTTAATCCTGTTCCTGATTCAATGTAGAACAGATCTCTCTCCGAATCTTCTGAATTTAGGAAGGGAAGCAGAGCCTTTGTGAAATCAGCTTCAGTGAAATCTTCCCAGCCAGGCTCAAATGAGATATTTGACTGCTGCTGAGTTGCTAATACTTAGCACATATACAACACAAATTCTGAAGATCTCACTTTACAGATACTAATACATTGACTTCACAGTCTCCCTCTGAAGCAGATATGCATATCCCTTTCTGCAATCTGGGGTCATTGAGGCACAGAATGTTTAGCTGGCCCAAATTTTAACAAGGTTTTTTTTTTTTCACAAGCACATACTGAGGTCAAGAAGTGTGGCTGCCAGCTCCCTTGCTGTAATTATTCTGTGCTCTCAGTGGGTCTCAAAGCAGTTGACAGTATCACTTGATGGACCTTTGGAAGCCCATTTGTTAGCAAATGTGCCTCCATTGCAAATTATCGGGCAGACATCAGTCCCTCATGAGTAGGAGGCCGTATGGTTCTACTGGTATCAAAACAATCAGCCCAAATCGAAGCCATCTTCTCCAAGGCAGCTGCTTTTTTTGGTTATTATCTGTTCCCCCGTGTTTCTATTCTCGGTGACAGATCAGGCTTCTGTTCTTGAGGAATTCACTTTTGGCAGCAAGAAATGTTCACACTCCCCATCATTTTTCATAGACTAATCTGCGTTGGGAATTTTCAGTAAATAACATGAAAGCATCAGTGATTGAACACTTTAGGGAAAACAGTATCATTAGGTTGATTTATTTTTCTCCCTAAAGACAGCAGCTTCTGAAACACATTTGCTCTCCAAGTGTCTGTAGATTCTGTAATTATCAGATTTTTCTGTTTGCTAGTTGTTTTGTAAGTTCTGTAAGTAATATATCACGCTGGATAGTTTCTTACTGAATTTCGACACTGATGCCTCATGCTGATGTTGTGAGGTTTGGTTGAGTTGTTGTGGTTTGAAATCCTTGGATTTCAAAGGAGAATCTGAAACATAATATTTTTACCTATATAAATACACTACCTGTGCGAGACAGTGTTATTCAAACGATGATTAGGTAAAGACAAGGGGGAATGGACTCTTGCAAAGTTCTGGTTCTGCTAATTCAGAGGGATGTTTCAAACACTTGTTGATACTCAGATCAAGCTGCAAGAGTTATTCAGTGGACTTGCAAACGGAAATGAGTTTGTGGGGATGGGAATGTGTTCTCTGATTTGAAAAGGTCTGGGTGTCAGATACACATGGCAACCCAGGAGTTGAACTCATTCATTCCTATAAAATAGAGATATTCTGAAGTGGATTGCACACCTCTCCCCACAGCTACGGGCTAACATTGGCATATAGGTTTGGCATATAGGGCTTCCAGACAGTTGGCTTGCTGGTAGGGATATATATGCATTGGATTGTTTGGTGAACCCTGTGTTTGGTTTCACTCTTACCCAGTGATTCGGAAATATTTCTCAGGCTGAATGCGACATGATGACCCCTGAACACCACATCCAGCCATTTCCAGGTTTCACAAAGTTCTCTAGGCATGAAAATCCCTAGGAGGATGGAGTGTGCTGGGAAAGTGGAAGGGGTAAACTGGCTGCACTGGGAGTCTGTGGTGTCTGATTAGAGCAACCACAGCTTCAGGCGTCTCTGATTGTCTGAATACTTGACGCCCTCTAACATGTTCCAGCAAAGCAGCCCCACTTCATTTCTGTCCTGCAGAGTGTAACATGTCGACGTGACTAATTGCCTGGGCAGACAGAAGAGAGATAAGCACTGGGAGGGCAGAGGGAGGCAGATATTCCAGTGTGGAATAGCAGTGCACAAAACTCCCAGGATGGGTCCACAGGGTGGCGGCAGGGCAGGGATGATGGAGAGACACGTCTGGAGGTGGGAATTACAGGAGTCCCTGAAACAGAGGAGTCTGGGAGGGGAGCACACAAGGACCTTGTAGGGGCTGGAGGAAGTGGATGCACAACTCCACAGACATACAGACTGCCCCCAGAATTTATTAACTGCTTCACTCTCATTGTGTGAAACTTGTTTTCTGAATGTTTGCAAGACCTCTGTAATGCCTGTGAGGTTTTTAGATGGAATGACATAATTCTTGCAGACATTTCGTTTTGATAAAGTCTGTGTTTGAAACAAAGCACACAAATCACATTTTATATGGCTCCAGTGCCAGTCTAGGTACAGAAATTGAGAGAGGTTTATCATTGGAGCCTGTCTTTGCTCTTGGCTTCAGTTATTCTTGTACTGAGATATCCCAGCCTACTGGGATTGGCTGTGTTTGGAATTCTTGGTTTTAAATAAAAACCCATTTTAAATTTGAAAAGTGAAACATTCTCCTCATTTTGTGTATCCAGACTGGCACAGGAAAGACTTGCCTTCTCGCTTTGTCTGTGTGAAATGTCTGCAATCTAAGCATTGCTGGTACCTTAAATTGGGGATGTGAGAAAAAACAAACTGCTTCTGGGCTTCAGGTCAGTTTGCTAAAATTTTGGAGAAGCCCTGAGCACGTATGATGATGAAGCAGTGCTGCAGGCACCACTGATTATTTTCACAAGCTTTTGTTATATTGTCCACTATAACAGCCTTTAGGATTTCTCTAAATAAAGAATATTCGCTCTTTCCAACCAACGTTTCGTCTTTTTAACACCCTTGTTGTGTTTCCTGCTTCCTAGCACTGAAGGACTTCAGGGTGGCGTTCCCAAGCATGCTGATGATGTGCCTTGAACTCTAAGGAGCGGCGTGTTTTGCATTCAGGATCACATTTCAGTTTGCTGCCTGAACCAGCATGTCAGTGAGGGCAGTGCAGAAATCTTGCCTCCTGCTCAGTGCCTCCTCGCACAGCCCCCTGCCCTCCAGCCTCCCCCAGCTGATGATCTGGGCTCCACAGGAGGAGCACAAACAGTCCAGGATGTTTTTTCTTGTTCTCCTTTTGTGACTTTGGCTTCCCAGTTACCCAGCAGTGTCACATAATGGTGCTTTCGAAGTCCAGATCCAGAGAGAAATTCGAGGAATTAGCTTTGTTTGAACGAGTGAGAGCACAGTGCTTAAGTCTTTAGTAGTTTTACTAATAAATCTTCTGTTGGAGGGGAGTAAAAAGAAGAAGCATGGATTTATTTCTTAGTCCTTTTGTTGTTAGTGACCATTTTCTCCTTAAAATCATCTCCTCTTGTCTTCCCTTCCCTTATACTGAAGTCACTCTCAAGTCAAAGGCAGAGGCTCTAAGCTGCTGTGTGCAAACACACAGAATTACATTTTCCTCCTTCCCACTCCCAACCCTTTGCTGGGAGCTCTTTGTGAGCTTCGCTCCAGTAACTTTGTCTGATCCTCTCTTTGCAGTTGCTAATTGGACTGGCAGGGATATGAAGTGACTGCAAATAACTTCATTCCCTCGGTGTGTGCACATTGGTGGAAGGGTCACAGAACAGAAAAGCAGGGCAGAGTCCAGACTGGTGGCTCGTGCCAGCCGGCCTGGCAGCCAAAAAATGGCACTTGTAGGTGCTGGTTGTGGTACTGCAGGCAGGGCTTTGATAACCAGCACTCTGAATAATGAATGTCTGCTGCTTCCCGGAATGCAGGTGCAGGACTTGCCTGCAGGAGAGGAAATTCCGAAATCTAACTCTGCAGAGCGGCAGAGTGGCTTTCTGAATAAGCTTTGGATGTCTTTTGTTTCCCTTGAAATGATGTGGCATTGTGGAGAGCTGTGCTGAGGCTGCCACAAGGACGGGATCTGCAGAATCCGCCTTCTTTGAAGAAGGCAGTGTGGTATAGACCAGGGTAGTAAATCCCAGCTGGCAAAGGCCAATCCTTCTTTATCTGGGAGATGTGTGGGTGGTTTGGGTTGATTTGCATATGTAGCTGCTTCATTGTTTGTTTGGATTTAGGAGAAATCTGTGTCCAAGCCCCGAGCTTGTGTGTGATGTTAAAAAATAAAACCAGGAGTTGCTAACCAGCAAAAAGACTTTCCCAAGACAATGGTATCATAATCTTGTAATCTCTCATTGTGTTTATATGCAAGAGAATCCTCTAGAGCAATGCACATAGGTCATTTGTTTTGACCAGAAAAGGCATTTTGCATATGTGGCAGGAGAACAAATTTGTGCTATGGGAGATAAAGGGCAGGATGAGCTAGAAGAAATTCCAGAGCTCCTTCCTACCTCAGTTCTGCTAGAGTCCCAGTTTTGCTACAGAGAGAAAAGGCCTATATCCCTGGTCATCTGGAGTTGATTTTAGGATTTGTGGCCTAATTACTGGTGGTCAGATCCATGCTCAGCCTGGCAGCAGAGCCTTGTCAAAGGTTGGATGTGTTATTCGGCAAATGGGAGAATCATTACTGCTGGCTCCAGTAGAGATTAGCTGGACAAAGCTCCTGGTAGATAAGGGTGAGAAGACAGATAGCCCTGGGTGACAGCATGCTCCAACACCTGGTGGAATCCAGTGCTCTGTCAGCTTTTTTTTGGAGGCTTGCCCAAAAGCCTGTCAGGGCTGCAATAATACTCTTACTCTGCGCTGCAGGGAACTTAATTCATCTACTGATGCCAGGTTTTGGGCAGACTCAAGCTAATGAGGTCAGTTCTGAGTATGGGGTGGGTTGATGTACTATTAGAAGCACTTTCAGCTGCCTGGTTTTCCTTCTTTTAGAGACCAATCCCGTAATTTGAACGTTGTGAATTCCATCACTTTCTTGTCCTAAAGGAAGCGATGTGGGAGACTGACTGACTGCTTCCCCTTCTGTTTCCACAGATGGTGATGTGGTAAATGTAGCCAAGCTCTTCTCTACCTAGGAGACATTCTCCCCTGAGGAGCAGTCCCCCTTCTGCTGGACATGCTTACAGAACTGCATAGCCATGGACCTCAAGGAGAAGTGTCAGGTAGGTTTCCTGATAAGGGTCACACCTGGCTTAAATGTGAGTCCTTTCAATTGTCTTTCATTATTTTGTGTCAAGACTCACCATTTGGCATTGTTGTTGTATGGTTTCATACTATTCTGTGGTTAGTATCAAAGTTGGGAGTTCTGTCACCATCACATCCCTAGGGATGTCTGTGCTCCTATCAGCAGGGAAATCCTTTGCCGGCTGGCACTGAGGCACCACAGTGGAACAACACAGGTGAGGTGTGCACTGTCACACCTGCTGTGTCTTTCTTGAGCTCTGAGGTAGGGCTCCATTCCCCTGGACACTCAACTCAGCCTTATTTGAGGGGCTGAATTCACTGAGAAGATTTTTTAAATAAACGGAGGCAATAAAATCATCTGAGTCCAGTTTTTCTGGTGGTAACTTGGGGTCTCAGCTGGCTCTGGTGAGAGAACATTCTTGGTTTTCCTCTTTGGTGTCCCTCTCCCCAGCACACCATGAGCTTTTTCGTCTGTTGGCTCTCTCTTTTCTCTGTGCATCCCTTCCTTGCTGTTTTGTTTACAGTGCTTCCAGCTTTTGTTCATTAGTGCAAAGTACCTGTTAGGGAATCACCAGGACTCAGATCGGCTCTAAGAGGTACTACAGCAGTGTAAGTGACTTTAAAAGGTCAGTTTGCCACATCAGCTCTGGCACTTGCCTGCTCACTGCTGCTTCGCTGGGTGTCTGTTCCGAGCTGTGCTGGACCAGGAAGGCCTGGGCTCACTCCTGCCCAAACCTCTTGGTGCTGCTGTGCTCAGAGGATGTGTTTGGACTATGTTGTTTTATGTCGGATTGCTGTATTACTATGCAGGTAACATTCCAGTGAGCATGATTATCTAATTATTCTCTTGTTAGTGACATCATGGGCTGATCTGGTATTGATGATTTAAAGAGATGACGCAGGGGGGTGTTCTGTGCAGGATCTGAGAGCACCAAAGAGAGCAGGGCGCAGCGGGGACACTGTCACTGCGGGTCACTATTTTTGGTTCATCTCTGCCTTTCCCTTCTGACATTCTCCACTCTACAAGGCAGGATGAGCAGATCAAATTGCTGGGCAGGCAGCAGCGTGGAGAGTGTTGTAACAGACCTTTAAAAGGCCTGTTGTAAAGTGTCCTGACAAAGAGATTACAGGGGGAATCGTGGTGTCCTCAACTCCTAACCTCCCCTACTGACTTTCTGAAGTTTTTTCTGCCTCCTTTCTGAATGGGAATCAAAAGTGAAGGCAGGAAATCACCACAATCTTTTCAACAGGATTTAAAAAAAACCAGAAATACGTCCAGCTGCTTTTACAACTTGTTTTGTTAGCAACCCCATGGCAGGGGGTTGGAGCTAGATGGTCTTTAAGGTCCCTTCCAAACCCAATCATTCTGTGATTCTATGATTCTGTATTATTTGGGGTTAAGGAGTTTGCTCCTTTTCTTTTTTTCAATACTGCAGATCCTTGTTTCATCCCCTTTAAGACAGAATCCATCTTCCTTTCCAAAGTGAAGAACTTGGACACACCTATACTGATAAAGGAACAAATTAACCTCCTTTGTAACCTCAGTAGTAAATCTGATGTGCTAGGTTTATTTTAAAATGCTAAAAATAAAACGAACCCAAGTGAAAACATCAGTCCCACATCTAGTAGAAAGCAATCTCTTTGCTCTAATATATGTGCGTGATGAAGAGTTTGCACTCCTGGAGCAGGAGACGTGCTCAGAGCCCTGCTGCAGCACAGACATCTGTCACTCAGATGAGAGACTTGTCCTCTGGCCCCAGTCAGCTAATAAGTTCCATTGTCAGAGATGGCTGAGATCAGTCTGTCAGGTGTAATGTAGGCTGCCTTCCAGTTTCTGCCAGAAGCCAGACACCGCAGAGAAAGGCAGAGAGTATTTTAGGAGCAGTGCCAAAACCTTCTTAAATTAAATGTGCTGGTATCTTGTTCTTTCTCCTCTTCTCCTGACTTTTTAATTTTCTGTGTGTTTCTGAAGCGAATTTAATCCTTGTGAAAGGTGCCAGAATCTCTGCTCCAGGACCACTCAGCATATATGGACAGGGAGAGCAGCACTGATGGCCACAGGACAGGGAGGATCCTGAGTTTGCACTGTGTTAGACGTAGGCTGTGTTTGCAGCAATACAACTATTAAAAATTATTGACATCATCCATTCCAGTTACCAATAACAACTGAGCTGTATTATCCTAGTGTAATTGCTGCAGCCTGGATACAGCACTGGCCAGAGCCTGGAAATGTATTCAGGGAGCCTGTGCTGTGCTCCACATCACTCCAGCTCCAGCACTGTTGGTCCTTGTTCCAGGCTGCATTACAAGAACTGCAGTCCTACCTTTGGACTGAAAAGTAGCCCAAGTCCTTTGCCTCTTCTCATCCTCCCAGTGGCTGTATCTCTGGTTTTATTCCCTGCTGTACCCTAAAACCTCACTTCGTTTTCCGAGGGCTTTTTCACAAACTGATCCTTTTTCCACAGGCATCTCTCACTGGTGCTGCAGTTTTTGTATAGGTCAGTCCCTGCCTTTGTACTCAGCCTTCTATTTGGAATCCCAGTTTTGTCTTCAGATCACAGGCTTTCATTGTTCGCTCTTTCATTGTGCTGTTTAATGCACAAATGCATATCCAGATCCAATTTCTGATACCAGTTGATATCAGAAGGAAACTACAAAGTGTAAATTACTACCCTGCACACAACACTTTAGAACAAGGTCTCTCAGCAGTGGGGTAAATGAGAAGAGGCAATTTGATCCTTTTCCATTTGTGTTCATGACCAAAGCTGGAGGTTTTGAGGTGGGAGAAAGTTGTGTTGGGACCTCTTAATTGCAGGAAGCACAGGGGTTGTTCCTGGTTTTGCACTGCCACAAGCAAATTGTTTTTTTTCACTTCCATCCAAGTCTCCAGGAGGTGCAGAGCCATGGAAAACAGGTCAGGAAGCAATATCATAAAGGGAGGGTGTTACATATATGTTGTGTGAGGGTTTGTCCACTCTTACCTCGTCTTCTTATTGTTGATCCTTTCTTTTCTTCTCTCCTTTTTTCTTTCTATTGAAGGGAGTAGGTGAGTACTTTCTTAGCAGGAAAGGAGGAAGGAAGGAAAAATTGTGCCATTAGGACATTTTGTTCCTCTCTGCGGTTTAAAATTGTTGTCTAGGAAACAAAATGCCCTGCAGAAGGATGAAGGTTCTCTTGCCTTTCTCCCCCTGCTTTCTCCTGAAGTTACATTAAATAAATACAAAGTATCTGCTTCCCTTCTTGGGAGCTTTGGCTCCGAGAGCTTTGTGAGGTTACACACTGATGTGTCACTCAGAGCCAGCACAGAGGTGATAACGAGACCCTGCCTTGGGTTTATTGTAAATACTGAGACCTCTTAATCTCTGCAGTTCTGGCTTTAAACACAGAATATGGGCTGTCCCTGTTGAGGCATTTGAATCTCGGGGACAGACAGGAATTGAAGAGCTTGTCCAGGGAGGGCAGGTGAGTCCTGACACCTGTCCATGGAGCTGCAGGATGTGCTGGGACTGACAGCCTTTGCAGTGCCTGTTCCATTTGGTACCAGCCAGCTGATTCTTGGCACATGACTGATGTGGTGCTTGGCTGGGCCAGCTCTTTACCCCTTTCTGTGCAGAATGAAAGTACTTGTTTCAGTGATTGCTCTGCAGAACTGGGAAACCCCCGACAGAATTAGGACAGCACTGAAGTGGGAGCTATATAAAAACTCACTTACAAAGGTGCGTCCCTCCAACAACGAGAAGGAAGCATTCCTGTAAAAGATGAGAAAGAGAGAGAAGGCTCATTCCTTCTTCACCTTTTTATTCCATTACCTGCTGTTGTACACAGCCCTTCCCTGTCTACACTAATCGTTTGCCTTCTGTCTGCCATGCCCAGGTAAACAGGGAGCCCCAGGCAAGGCAATGAAGAATTTACATGCACCTTTTAGTTGAGATTGTGTGGCTCAGGATGTATGAATACTGGATGCTCGGGGGGCTTTTGCTGCAATGTCTATCAACAAGGGAAGAGGGAGGGATCACTTCAGACTGGACCTGTAACTATCTCAACTTGTTTAAATAGCAAATGCTCATATTTTTGAACTGAGCTTGAATCCAGAGCTGTGGAGTCATCTGTGCGGAGTTAGTATTCACTTGGTCTCAGTCTAGTCTTTTTCCTTGCCTGCTCAGGTGTTCCATCCCCTGTGCTATATTTTATAGCACTTTGTCCTACCTAATTTGCCATCTGCTTTTCCACAGACCCCTCTCTGCCAGCATCAGCCCTTACTGTGCACGCACATGCAGCTCTGCAGGCAGGGAACCCGGGCATTCTGACTGCGTCGGCTCCCTCTGTGAATGAACCATTCTTACCGACATCTGGTGCTATCCTGAGCAAACTTTCTTCTCTCTCTGCTTCCCCCCCCCCCACCTCGTTTCTATCCCTCATCCCCCACCCCCATCCACCGCCTCCTTGCTGGATCTGCAGCGTGACTGGAAACAGGCTGAATTAATCAGCAGACTGGTGCTTCACTCTGCTGCTTCTGTCTCATTCTCTGCGGCGCTGGGCTCTGCACAGTCTTGCTCTCTCTCCCTCTTTGCTCTCTCATTTTTGGAGAGCAGCAGCAGAGCAAGTTGCTGGGGAAGTGGTGCAGGAATTTAGCCCAGATGCTCTTCAAACAGGCCGATCTCTGGATCCCCAACCAAGGCAAATGTCGCAAAGTAAGTTCCTCTCCCTTAACATTTAATTTCAAAATGGCTTTCCCTGCCTCCCTCCCCAGCCTGCATCCTGCCTGATGTGATGGTGCATGAAGGGCTTGGAGGTTTTGGGGAAGGAGGTTATGGCAGGACATGAAGCAGTGAGTGATGATTTTAGCTGGGGAATAGCTTGTTGTTGGAGGTGGCAGGGAAAGAAACTGTTTTAAACTGCAGATTTAACCCCAGAACCAACAGGAGTGTCCAGACAGGATTTTAGCTGCTGGCTCCTGCTTTGCTGCCCCTCTGCCTCATGACTTAAATTTGCTTGTTTCTTCTCTGGGCTTCGATCTGTGGCTGTTGGACCTCCTTATCCCTGTGAAGCAAGTCTCGCTGTGCACCTTCCGGGCTGTATCATAGTTTTAGTCCCCAAAGTCTTCAGCTGAAGGAGTAGGGATAGAAAGGAACTAACGAGGGGATGAAAGATGTGCTGAAGTTGTGTGGATTTCTGAGCACTGCTGGCCTCTGGGAGGGGATTAGCATTCCCTGGAGTAAGCTCTGCACTGGCATAAAGCACTACGGTGCATGTTGAAGCCAGAATAAATACGGACCCCTGACTGCTCTCTGAACTTGGAGGAATAATGCAACTGGCTAAATTACAGTAATTAAATCTTAATAATTGTGCAGTACAGGTGAGCTTCAAAGCACTGCATAAACCCTGCCTCATCCTGCCAGCAGCCTGGTGGGGCAAGTAACTATGGTTGGGGATTTGCTGCTGCAAACAGGACCAAAGGGACAGACCGAGGAATGTACAATTCCAAACTGGGCTGTTTCCTGGGGAGCAGCTGCCTCTCTCTCTACTTTGGAGCTGCTGCGGGGGAGAAGCAGCGTGCTGGGCTTTGCATTACCTGTGTAGAAAGGTTGATTGTGCCTGTTGGCATCTTACTCTGTGCTTTGTGGAGACCCTTAACTGTGAAAGTCGTTGTCTGGATTAGAATGGACTCTGTTCACAGAGAAGTGCAGGGGCGATTCAGGGGGGTGCTGAGTGTTGCTTTGGCCACATCTCAGGGATCTGTGCTCCTGCAGCTGTGCCTCTTTGCAGAGTGAATCTGCAGGCCCTGTGAGCCATGAGCTGTGGGGAGCCTCAAAGCATCCACAGTGGAGCCCCCACAGTCACCCAGTTACCAACTGTGGGGGCTCCTTTGTCCTGGGGTAGCAGGAGGTCTGGGCTGCCTTTCATCCTGGGGCTGCAGAGGGAGGAAGGAGGCAGTTGCTGACTGTTCCTCTGTCCGTTAACTTGGGCACTGCTGTGCTGAAGACTTTGATTGTTTCATTTGATTTGAGACCACCAGCAGCTAAGCTGTGGCTGCCAAGCTCATGTCAGGTGCATTTAAACCAAGTTTAATAGCTGTGTTCCTTGTGCCTTCTGGTGCCTTTCCCAGCATGTCCAGTTTTAAAGGCAGTGGTCCCCACAGAGACACAGTCTGCTTGGTGGAGCTGCCTGAATTGTGCGGATCTCAACATATATTTCTTTTTTCCTGTGTAGTGTTCAGGTGGGTTGGTCAATATTATAATCTTCACAATGACTGCAGTTGGTGGGGAGTTGGTGGTCTTCTTATAGAGATGAGAAACTAAGGCACAGAGGAGTATCTGATTTTCCCAGTGTGGTGCAGAAACTGGTGGCAGAAGAAATTAGAGAATCCAGCTGTCCTGACAGTCCAGAGTCTTAAAAGTTCATCCTGTGGAGTGGGAATGTGTTGGGGGGATGCTTCATGTAGCCCGGGGTCACCGGAGAAGCACTTTTGCTTGGAATCAGGGATCAGACCTCTTGGGAAGAGTAACCAGGAGAGCACCAAGAAGACAAGACGCATAATCGGGATCAAGGACTTGGGTAATAAAGGGAAACGGATACATTGGCTTTGCTGGCTACATCTGTATCCCTCTGGAGCAGGGATGTGCCATTTCCAGCAGTCCCAGCACTAACTCAGCAGCTGCAGGTGTACAGAGCTGTAGCATCCCGATGTGCGATTTGCTGTAGAACAAGAATAAATCCCTCTCTGACGGTAGCCTGCTGTAAGAAATGCCATCCTAAGAAATTGCATGCTGTCATGTATATGGTGTCTACCATCCTCTGTGATCAGACCAAAAAAAAAACCCTGCTATGTGTCATATTGTGCCGTATCCTAACCAAGAATCTGACTTACAGTACTAAATGCGAATATATTTGGTGGAGTTACTCCTTCTCATGTGTTTTTGAGCCTATGAATAATGCTTACCTGTCAGGAGGTGTAATCACTGACCTAGATTAATAGCCTGCGAAGTGTCATTGTTAAATTAAAAACTACCTTCTTTTCCTGCTCAGGAAGGCAAAACAGCTCTTGGAAAAAGGAGGAACATTCTGCTGCCCAGTTTTCCACCTCCAGCTGTTCACATCTGAAAAGCAGTTGAGTAGAGGTGTTATGAAAGGGTCCTAGTGGGTGCAGCCTGGAAAGGGCGAAACAGTCTGATAGCTGCCTTGTAGAGGTTTTCCACCACTTCTGTTGAGAGGGGTGGATCTGCAGTCTATGAAAATTGAAGCTTCTAGCAGTATTTTGTTTTCTGTTCACCTACTTGTTTAAACAGTTTTTGTAAACGCAGTTACGTTCAAGTGTATAACAGTCTTGGTGAGAAGCCCTTATTCTGCAAGAGCCTGAAATCCACAGAGGACGGAGGATGATTCAACCCACTCTGCTCTGTAAAGCAAAGTATATATTTGTGTTCCAGTGTTATTTAAAAAAATGCTTGGTACATATTATGTCAACATTTACTGGTACAACAAATAAATATGCTACTACGGATGTGTAACGGCTGTGGGAAAATATAAGAGGACTTAATTATACTAATATTTTGTGTCCATTTCTCACCTTTACACATCCTGACTCTGCCTGTCTGTTCCTCTGGAAGGAAGGTGCAAGACCTCTGTCTTTAATTGGGTAGCAAAGACTGAGATAGCTGATCAACTTTTAAGGTAATCTTAAATGGTTCTATATGTAAAAGAACAGGATGTGAATTTTAGGAAGAGAGATGAGTGTTGATTTTGTGTGAGGATGAAGGTGGGCTGTGGGAAGCAGACATGGGTAGGTGGTGTTGCTCGGGAACAACTTCACTCCTCGTGGGAGGAAAAATCACAAAGTAACCTCTCTGTTCCAACCTATCAGCCTGAAAATGCTCCTGCAACCCCTGAGGAAGGCAAAGGCTCTATTGGCCATGAGCCAGGCAAGGCTACAGGTTTAAACAAGCTCCTGGGTATTTGCCAACTAATTTTACCCCTGTCAGACTGTGGAGGGTCAACTGAAAGGAGAAGGCAAAGAAAAGTCTACAGGTTCTGTGGCTCCGTCTGCTACCCCTGAGCTGCTTCTTGTTTCCTTCCTGAAGAGCCAAACCAGCTCCTAAACCTGGGCATTTGCTAGATATGTCTCAGGTCCCCTTTCCTAATGGTTGCAGGCAAGCCAAGCAGTAATTTAACATGTAGGATGTTTACTAAGAGTGGAGAAATTCACACATCTTTTCATGCTCCCGTCCAGTCCACACCTCACCACGTTCATCGCCTCTAGAAAATAAAATCACACGCGCGAGAAAAATCTCCTGCGCTGTTTTCCCTTAACAGCCATCCTGCAGATCACAGCCCTTGAGAGCTGATTTGTCACCCACAAGGCAGAGGGTTGCAATCATCCCCTGTTTACCTGGCTTCAGCAGTGCCTCCCACGCTGAGGCTGTGATGGCCAGGGCAGGGGTCAGCACCAGAGGGGCCCTAAGTGCACTTAGAGGCTCGTGGGCTCTCCAGCCTCCTGAGGCACAGGAGGAAGCAACTGCTCATTTTCTCCTTAGGACTTTTTTGCCTTTAGGCACGGGCAAAAGGAAAGTACAGCCTTTTAAAATGTCTCCTGATACCCATCAGGGGTTTGCTTTCACTGTAACCTGGAATTTACTTTCTGCTTTTTCTTTTTTGTTCTTCAGAGGAAACCCTATGCTAAGGCAGCTGGGTGGGAAGGTGTCTTGCTGTTTTTGTTTTGACCGGAAAATTAACGGATTTCTCTTTGAATGTAGGTTTCCAAAGCAAAGATGTGAATGTTGAGCTTTTTATTAATGAACTGACACCTCCTGTGAATGGCTTCTTCACCCTGGGGTGCTCACCTCCTGTTTTGTGGCAGGAAGAGCACTTGCAGCTGATGAAAGGCTGGGAAGATCCCTCTGGGACAACTTAAGAGCGCCTCGGTTGGCCGTGTCCAAAGGTTTACTTTAGGGCATTTGAAAAACGCCTCATTAGCAGTTGATGACTTAGCAGGGCAGCTCTGGTTTCAAAAACCTAGAGCTGCCCCTTGCCAGGAGCTCAGGGTGGCTCTTCTCGCCTGTCCCTTTCATTTTGGGTCCAGGCTCTTTCCCTGGGTGCAGCAGGTGATCCGAGTCCCTGCAGGCAGCCCTCACTCACCCTGTTGCAGTGTTTGTTTACCAGACTGGCTCTGCCTGCTTCGAGAAATACTCCATGTTTTAAGTGTCAGGATGGGTGTTTAACAGTCCCTGCCCTTCCTGCAGTTCCTCTTTCCCAGTCCTGACACTCTGCACTTGTCCTTTCTCACCTGCTACAGCCACCTGCCTTTGTGGCTGCCCTTACCTTGACTGATACTACAGCAAACCAGTAACTCCTATGTAAAGTCTGGAGCAGGTGTGCAGGTATTTCAGGAACCTTTTTGATTACCTCTGGATTTGCTGCCTTTCTGTGCTCGCTGCCTGCTGTGCTGTGGCAGTTTCTCTTTCCAGGCAATGTGTGATTGTACAAGATGTTGGCATTAAGTGCAGCTTTCCTCTCATTTCTTCTGTAGCTTCTGATGTATCCACTGGAATCTGCTCAGTGTCTAAGCAGGCTTTGCTTTTCAGTCAAAGTCCCTCTTACTATTGCTGCCTTTCATTCTGCGTCTTTCATTTGTCTGTCTGCTTTCCCCGTGTTGGAGAGGATGAGAATTCTTGTGGGTGCTTTGCTGTGCCCCACACAGGCAGCAGCCAGACAAGAGAGAGAAACCTGATTGTCCCTTGCTCCGTGTTGCTCTCAGACACTCCTGTTTGCAGCACTCCGTGGTGCAGCAGCAGGTCTGTTGCCAGCTCCAGTGCCTGCCATCTTCTCCTCTGGGAGTCTTTGAGAGACTCCTATGTTTAGTCCTGTGCTGATGTTACCTGGGTTGCTTCCAAGAACAACACAGAACTGCTTCCTCTATTCCTAAAACTGACACAGAGAATGAAAACTACAGCAAGATTATTTTTAGTTCTGTAAAAGTGCAGCTAAAGCAGCATTGCTGGACTCTGCCTGGCCAGAATTTGCTGTTTCAAGATGTCCCTAGTAGGTGGGGAATGTGTGTGTGTGTGATAGATGGTATTTTAAAGAGAATTTATCTACTATTCCTCGATGCTTGTGTTACAGTTTTGTATTGGGCCATCTATGCAAATGAGTCTGAAGTCTAGATTAGTTTCCAGTAAATGTTCATCCTGAAACCACGCAGTTAAGGAACAGGAAGAAAAGATCAGAGCCAAGCTGCACTTGCAGAGCTGGGTGTGTGCAAGCAGCTCCCAAGGAGCAGCAATGCTGCAGTTTGAGACCACGGTGGGTTTGGCAGGGCTGGGAAGAGCTACAAGGGCAGGAAGAGCTGCAGCTCCTGACAGAGCTCTGGGCTGTGTCACACTGCTGTGGACCAGAGGGACAAGCTTCCTGCCTGTGTTCAGTAGTTCTGTGCTCTGCACACAGCATGACACACCTAACATTTCTGACACACAGGACATCCTGCGTGCTGTGCATGCTCAAGGTGTTTGTGTTAAAACATGAAATGCACATGAGAACTTTTCCTGGCCAGTTCCCTGCCATAGCCTGTTCCCAAACACCTGCCTGCTCTTCCCTGTTGATTCACTCATTCTCAGTGACCTGGTGCCCACAGTACCTCACAGCAATCTCTGTGGTTTGAAAGAAAGGAAGGTGCTTGTGTTCCTGACCCAAGAAATGCAACCCCCACTTTCTTGTTACCAGCATCTTTTGGCAGTGTTTTCCGTATGGCACACTCCTGGGTTGTGTCCTTTGGGGGTGAGGGAGCAGTGCTGTGAACCTTGTGTGCTTCCTGCAAGTCCAAATGCCTCCTTTGCACGTCTGTGCAGCTCAGCACTCAAAACCTTAGTGCTTTCTCTTGTAAAAGGAGTTGATGGTGGAGTTGCATCTGCTCTGAACTGATCCACAGACTAGCACTTAAATCCAGGAGGTTCTGCATCGAAGTGGCCACAGAGACAGGATTCATAAGCAAAACTCCATAGAGAGCAGTTGTGGAAATTGGACCACTCTTGTTTAGAATTGCAGATATTGCACTTCTGTGGTGTTTTTACTGTTACCAGAATCCATCCTCTATCATTAAAATTCCACCATAGCTGTCTGTGTTCTGTTGTCTCTACAAGCTGATACCGGTTCAAGCCTGCATAAATTCAGAGCTGAGCAGCCTCCCTTTGTGTTGTCCTCAGCCTCCGCTGATTAGATCTCGTTTCGCAGAAATGACTTGGTATTGTGCTTTGATAAGGTATTTATCAGCCCAGTCAGGACCGGTTTGTTTACCTGATACTATCTAAGTGCCCTAATTCCAGCCAGCAGTCTAAAGTTCACAGGAGGGGAGACGATTTCAGGAAAATGGAGAGTCAGGCTGGTGGTGATGAACACAGGGCATTCATGGTTGGCTGCTCATTCAGCCACCAGGAAAAAGCCTAAAAAAGAAAATAGGGAAGCACTAACCAGTTTGTTTTTCTGGCACCTCAGGATGAGATGACCTCAAGTTTGGGCCTCACCACAAAGAAGGCCCTCACGATCCTGAGAGACCAGTTGTCAGCACTGCTGGAGGGGCATCAGAAGGAACGGAAAAAAGTGACTTCATGGAAGGTGAGGCACCAAAGGGGACCAAGGTTGGGCACTCGGCCTCCGCTTCTCAAAGTAAAGCTGAGGATTAAACAGAAGTTGGCTGTTTTTCCATCCCAGAGTGCTGCTGCAGCGTGTCTGGGTGTAGAACTGCTAAAGTCCTTGGGAACAAAGCAAGAAATCTACCTGAGTGCTTGTTTCTGTCAGCACTTTCCTCCTGGGTGCCGGAGCTTTAGCTTCACCTCTAAAGGATTTAAGGACTTAGAGAGCCGCTAAGGGCAGTGTCCATCTTGGGTGGAGATAAAGAGCTGTGAAGCTCTACAGTCTCCCCCCCTCCCTTGTATTTGTCTGGGGTGTGTGTTGAATACAAAGTGCTGGTGTTTATGCACAATACTTAAATGTTAGAAAGTGTTCCTGGGTCGGTCAGCGACAATGGGACAGCCTGGCACAGAAGCCTTTTCATTCTTCCAAGCAGGAGTAAAGCAGAAAGTGTTCACCCAGACACACCAGCTGAGCATCCATAGGTGCTGTAGGATTCACACAACGATCAGGGTGTTCTGTGTCGTGTTCAGGGGTTTGGCAAAGTTGTGTTCACCCTGGAGCATCAGCTGCTGTCTTCACCCTCTGCTTTTTCAGATGTCTGGCTGTGTGTTCCGTGAATACTGACTGTCTGCTGCTCTCCTTTTGTAGGAGGTGTGGAGGAGCAGTTTTCTGTACCATGGTAACCGCTGCTCCTGTTTCCACTGGCCTGGTGCATCCCTGATGCTGCTGGCAGTGCTGCTGCTGCTGTGCTGCTACGGGAGCCAGCCACAGGGGAGGTGAGCAAAGCATCCTGTGCTGCTTAACTGAACCAAGGTGGTAGGTTTATATCGTCTTGATACTGTGTGTGATTGACATAACAGTGTTGTCCCTCATTCTGTCCAGATATCTATACATCAACATGCTCACACTGGTAATTCTGTCCCTATCAGGTCCTTCCACAGAACTTCAGCCAACTTAATTCTACTTCTAATAGACCCAGGGAGTGTCCTGTGGAGAGAGTGAATTTTTTTTCTACAGCATTCCTAGATCTTTAAAAATCCTAAGGCATTATCATAGGGTTGAGAAGGATTTTGAAACTGGAGAAGTTACTGGCTCATGGGAGAAGTTACTGTGCTGTCACATGTACCATTGACCATATTTGTAAAGGATTTTTAATTGACATGGGTCCTTTCAGACCTCTCTTGTGTCATTATTCTAAAGAAGAAGTGTGACCATAGCTCCCCTGCATTTCATTTTTAGCCATAAGTCTGCAAGATGTAGGAATAAACAACCAGGCAGATGTGCGTTAATCTCTGTGGGTGTCTGGCAGTGGGTTCTGCTCATTTACTCAAACCTCATCTGTTTTCTCCTTTCTTCTCTTTTGCTGTGTGAAGCCAAGGTGCTGAGATAGTTAATGCACTGGCACTCTTCTTCCTGCTCCTCTTGGATCTCCTCATGATCGGGCGTCAGGAGAGGCTGAAGTGCAGAGAGGTGGAGAGGAGACTTCAGACAATCGTTGATAAGATAAACGGTGAGGCCTTGTTCACCTGTCTCAGTTGCACCTGTCTTTTCCTCCCCTTGAATTTTTCTCCAAACCTGATCACACACATTACTAATTAAGCTCTAACCTTCCCCTGTGTTGCACAGAAACAGGCTGTGAGCGTTGTGTTCCACTCATGCCTGTCCTGTAAAATAGTTATTTTGAGCTGTCATGTGGCCATGTGCTTCCAAGCTCTGTGTTACCAGGTGGGCGTCTGTTATGTCTGTGCTTGGGAGTAGTTCGAATCCTCAGATTCTCACGAAAATATCTTACTTGCAGCAGATGATGAGGGGAGAATACGTGGGGTTGTACCACAACACAGAGCAGAAGGAAATAAATTGCTGTGCATGAGCATCGTCTCGACGGGGGCTTTGGCACCTGAGGGGGCAGTTCATTTCAGGGTGGCAGTTTTAAGGAAAGCCTTTAGCTTTTCCATTGTACAGCTATGTATTTAAGGTTATAAAATGACTGTTTAGTTGTTAATACTGGGTGGAGAAAGAGGGGAAAAGCCATCAAAGAGAAAGAGAGGGATGGTAAAAGATCATGGGAGTGGACTGAGCTTAGCACTGGGGGAAAGTGCTTAGCACTGAGCTACAGCCACTACAGGATGTAAATGACTGTGTGACTGGTCCCTCCAGAATTGTTACCACTTAATTCTTTCACGCTTTTGTGCTTTCAGATACACTTGGCAAAGATGTGAAATGGCCAGACTCCATGTACCCTGACCTTCACATGCCTTATGCCCCATCCTGGTCCCTTCACTGGGCCTACAGGGATGGGCATCTTGTCAACCTGCCTGTGAGCCTCTTGGTGGAAGGAGACGTCGTTGCTTTGAGGCCAGGCCAGGAGTCCTTTGCTTCTCTGAGAGGGATTAAGGTAACTTGCTTGTCTTATTTCCCTGGCCTGTAACAATATATTTCCCAGGATTTTCTTGCTAATGCTCTAATTCCCAGCGTACAGATTATTGGAGCGTTTGATTTCTCCCGACCTTGAAAATAGCTTGAAATTCCAGTTCAGTCAAGGACAGTGCTTTGTTAGCCAGACTGCATCTTCTCCATGAACTCCCAAACCCAACGGACAGGGGACACTAATGTGATACAAAAGCACCGTATTTCCATCTCTCCCAGGTCAAGGGGAAATTGTAATGTGCTGCTAAATATAAGTGGAGTGAATCTAACCAGTAGGATAATATGACATACAAACCCCGTACTTTATCCTGCTTTTTATGTGGAGAATTAAAGTTTGTCTGCTTTGACCTTCTCCTCACTACTGATTTATTATAAAAGAAGGTAATATAGAATTCCTGGGGTGGTAGTAAATTAACAAATTGGTTACAATATCTATAGAAAGATTCTGCTGCTTGAAGAAGGTTGGAAAAAGTTTAAAGCTTGAAACTTACCTTTGGTGGTTTTTATTGCAACTTTCGCTCCAAATGCCAGTTTTCATGAAATAACCCGATGTGCTTGAACACAAGCCTTTGGGCTCTCTGACCTTTTTTCCCTAGGATGATGAGCACATAGTTCTGGAGCCAGGAGATCTGTTTCCACCTTTCTCACCCCCGCCCTCCCCACGGGGAGAAGTGAAGAAGGGACCTCAGAACCCTCAGCTGTATCGTCTCTTCCGTGTCTTGAAGACCCCAATAATTGATAACGTCAGGTGGGTTTTGACAGTCATCTCTCAGAGGGGGGCTGAGCACAGCCTTCTAATCAGGGGCTTTATGTCCAAGGGAAGCGCTGAAATCTCGAGCTGGTTTCCATTTCTTAGGTGGTGTCTGGAAATGGCTTTGTCACGGCCTGTGACAGCCCTGGATAACGAGAGATTCACTGTGCAGTCAGTGATGCTGAAGTACGCTGTCCCCATTGTGCTGGTAGGTCTCATTTCAAGCCTTTGTCCTTGAAAATAGCCATGTTTTGTCAATAAAGGTGAAGAACTTGCAGCCATCGACAGGAAACTGTGGCCAGGCCCTAACTCATGCAGCTGACTCCGTGTTTACCTTGGGCAGTTCAGAGAAGCAAAGATGCTGAGCCTTGTAACCGTGGGAGTGGAGACAGGAACTGCAGCAGCAGATCAGATGCGTCTCCCAAACTTTCCCAGGGCTGAGCATGTTACAAGGCACTGAAAACTCCTTCCCTGCAATTATATAGTACTATATTAGAAAGAAATTCTTTACAGAGAGGGTAATGAGCCATTGGAATGGGCTGCCCAGGGAAGTGGTGGATTCTCTGTCCCTGGAGGTTTTTAAGATGAGGCTGGACGTGGCACTTAGTGCCATAGTCCAGTAACTGTGGTGGTGTTGGATCAAGGGGTGGACTTGATGATCTCAGAGGTCCTTTCCAACCCGTCTGATTCTATGATACTAGTGGTTAGCTGACAGTGTCATCTCTGAATTGCAGGCTGGATTCCTGATCACCAACGCTGTGCGCTTCATTTTCAAAGCTCCTGGAATTGCTTCTTGGCAGTACACTCTTCTTCAGCTACAGGTAAAGGAGAGCTTTGAGCTCCACCACACCTCCCCAGAGCACCACCAGGACTGATTCCCTCCCTCAGCCACTTGCTGCATCCTGTGACAGCATCCTGTGCGTGTTGGATCCAGGAGCATTCAGCGGGGCAGGACAACAGCTCTTCCCTGGCCACTCCTTTTAGACTGCCTGTTTTTTGCTCTCTCATTTGCCATATATGTATAGATATATATGTGTGTATATGTATATATATATATGTATATATGAATTACATATGGTATCCTTTGCCTTTAAACTTATTAGAATTTATGCCAAATTCAGCAGGAGAAACAGGATTTATTCGTGGCCTCCTTCATTACATCTCCATAAGGTGTGATTTTCCCTGTGTGGCACTTCTTCCGTTCTCCTTCCTTCCTGCCCTGGCCTTTTACCCATCCTCTTACTGTGGTGGAAAAGATGTCATGTGAGAGATCTGACTTCTAGTTGTCTCTGGGCTTGTTGGTGATTACAGGTTGGGTTTTTTTCAGGTGAATGGTGTCTTACCCATCCTTCCGTTGCTCTTTCCTATCCTGTGGATTCTTGCTACAGCCTTTGGAGAAGCCAGAGTCTTGGCCCAGATGAGCAAGGCCTCATCCACCTCACTGGTAGGTATCTCTCCACACCAAACTGTTGCAGAGACAAGGGTAGGAGATGAAAAGACTCTGTGAAGTGAGCGCAATGAATTCAGAAGATGTGTCCACACAGCTGTAAAACCTTGTTGGATCTTTGGTTGTACCAGCTGTGCCCTCTCCCTGGAGTACAATATTACTTCTTGAACAGATGCTTTTATGTTTCAGCCTCTCTACAGATACCCCAAGGTGATAGGAAGCTCTGGAGATTCCATAAAACTCTTGAAGGCTTGTGCTTTCTATCAGATAAATAGAATTTGTCAGAGGGATCAACATGGAGATAAATGCCCCGTGGTGGCTGTGACTTGGGGATGTTTAGCCACTTGGAAGGAATGGGATACATGAGATCCTCTGCAATGCCCTGTTTTCATGTGTGGGCTGAACAGCCCTTTCCTGAGACTCTGGGCTTTCACTTGCAGGCATGGCATTGGCAGTAGGTCAGGGAGTGAGAGAAGTTTCTGGTGTTTGTGCTGATGTAGGGAGTGGAGTTTGGTGGTCTGATGGAATGTGATGCCTGTTGAGCATCTCTCGTTCCGTCCTGGTGGCAATGTTGGTGAGGTACACTGAGCTATGTTTGTCTTCTGTGCTGATTTCTGTTACTTGGGCAGAGTTTCTCTCTCCTTCTTGTCCTCCCTTGGTCTCTGTGACCCTGGGTGTGTTTTCTGTTCTTTACCCTGTAGTTGTCCATGACGAAGCTTCCTGTGTCCTGGGAGGGAGGACACTTGTTACATCCCTCAGTGCCATCTCCACCTTTACCATTTCTTCTCAGTGTTTTCTCCAGTTTACCTTTCCTACCCATTCTCAGCATCACTTGGTTTCTGTCTTTGGAACCTTCCTCTTTCCCTTTACACCTTGTTATTTGGGAAAAGCCAGAGCTCTGTTGCTTCCTTGCTTCATCTCAACCTACCCATTTCCTCTGTCACTCATACTTGCACCTTCCTCGTGTTCCTTCCTGTTTTCTCCTCTTTCTTGTCCAGGCAACTCTCTCTGTCCAGCCAGCTCGTTCTGTGACATCTCAAACATGATCCTCCATCCTTGCTGCTGCAGAACAGTTGTTGGGATGTGCCTTGGTCATTCACCCCCTGACTAAGGCAGTCTTGGCCTCTCTATTTCCCTCCTTCCTTCTCTCTTCTCTGTTCGAAATGTACCAGGTGAGACTCTTTCCCTCTCCAAAGACTTGGCCTGTGTGACACTCTTCTCCCCTTCCTAACATGTTCAAGCTCTTTGATTCCCAATTTTTCCAGGTTATAGGTGACCCTTGACTGTTTGTAGGACACAAACCAGTGCCCCCCCAAAACAAGCCCCTGCCTAAAGTTGCATTACTACAGTTGGACTACAGCAACATTTCTTGTAGAAGGGAATTTGCTGTGGGTTTGAAAACATTTGTACTGCCTTTGATAGGTTGTTTCAGTCATTATTTACCTTCACTGCTAGAAAGGACATTCTATTTTAGTGGGAATTTTTGCAGTATCTGATTTTCAGCCCTTGGAACATTTACATCTTTTGTCTCCTAGATTTACGAGCGTGTCAATCACAATTCTGGTCTATTGTGACTACTCACATTCCCTTTTACCGTCTCTGGTTAAGTAAACAGTTTAAGCACCTTGAGGCACTGTAAGCATATTTTCCAAACCTTTAATCTTTCTCTTGGCTTTCCTCTTAGCTTTGTCCAGTGTTTCAGGATCACTGTAGAATTATGAATCTCAAAACCCACAAAATATTCCAGTAACACTTGTGCTTGTGCTAAATTTCAGAATAATTTGGACTTTCTATTCTATATTCCCTTGTTTGTGCAACAAAGGATCATATTAGATTCTTTTGCCATTGCTTCAAAGGGCCAGGCTTTGTTCAGCTGCAGTTACTGCTTTCTAAGAGTCCTCATCCTGTAAGTTCAACCTTCATTTTTGCACCTAAATATGCAGCCTTAGTGTTGTGCCTGTTGGGATACATGTTTTTGCTTATTACCCAAGCAGTCCATATTGTTCTGTAACAGTGGTCTGTTCTCTTTATATTGCACCCTGCCCCAAACTTTATATAGTTTACAGTCTCTATCAGTATTTTCTTTTCAGTTTTCTTTCAGGCTATTAACAAAATACCCACATTTGTCCCTGCTTGAGCTAGTAACACATACTGTTGTAAATAATTTTTCTGTTCCATTTAGGGATAGTCTATTTCTGATATATCTAATATGGGCCCTATTTCCCTGGTATTTTTGTTAGAAACCCAGTAAAGTATTTATAATCAAGTCAAAGTACCAAGTGGTTTATGTCAAAAGCATTACTTTTATCAGTCAAATTTGTAATTTTGTCAAAAAAAGATATCACAATAGTCTGATGAGATTTGCTGCTCATAGACTTGTGGTGTTTGGCACTGGTTGTATTATTCCATTTCTTTTAATTAAGTCTCATATTAGCTGCTCTGTTATTCTGTCTGAAATCAAAGTCTGTCTGGGGTCCTGTGGTAACTTGGATGGTTCTCCTTCCCTTTTTGGGCATTGGCACCACTTGCATTGAACTGGGATTTAATCCATAGTTCAAGCCTTGTGCAAAATCAGCAGTAACATTCATTGTCCAGACCTGCTAATTTAAACATATTTACTTTCAGTAGCTAGTGTTGGAATGGAAAATATTTCATAGTTATCATATGGTATGATTATATCACTGAATACGGAATAGCAATATTTATTTTACACGTCTGCCTTGCCTCCAGTATCGTTTGCAATTTCACTGTCTTTAGCAAGCAGTGGACTGGTTTTAATTTACTAATGGTATACTTTCCCCTAGTTTTTATGACAATTTTTATTTCTGTTTTCACTTCCACTCAAAACTGGATTCTTATTTTTACTATGGGATTGTTGCTTTTTAAAATGGTGACAAAATATTCTTAAACAGTTTCTAATTATCGTTTAAATTTCTAATTCTCAGTTTAAATTGTTTCTGACAAATTTCTCTTGGCTTTTTTTCAGCTTTGTTAAATTGATCCTTTTTAAAGTGTCAGATACATACATTATTATTTGGGCTGCTGTTTTATTTACCTACAAATGTAACTGCCATATCCACTTTTGCTTATGAATAGACCTGCACCTTTTCAAAATTAAGTCTGCTGTGGAATTCCTTTGTGCTGGGTGCACAAATTCTGAGTTAGTGAATTTCTCCCTGTAATTCCAAGAGCCCCTTGGTAGTGCCCTGCTGTAATTTCTCTTCATTTTCTATCCACATCCCATTCATGTCATCTCATTCCTCTGTGTCCACTGTGTTCCAGGCTCCTGCTTTTCCAACCCCTTTTCCAGCTCCCTTCCCGTAACTGACCCATATAACTTAAAACCAGATCAGTCATTCCTGACTCTTTCTGTCTAAAAATAACCATCCAGAAAAGAGCCTCCTCGGGGTCTAATTGCTATTATTTTCTCTGTAGACATTTAGGTAATGACTGTGTGTTCCTCTGTGATGTACAGCACCAAGCACTTTGCCTGTGCTTCACGAGTAGGTAAAGACAGAGTCCATTAAAGATTTAATTGCTTTGATGAGTTATTGGTCTGCCTTGGTACAGCGACTCCCACAGAGCAGGACTCCTGATTTCTCCTCTCTGAAGGCACATACTGAGGGATGGATGTTCCTCACGACACATTTCCGAGCACAATTATAGTAACTGGTCTCTTCTCTTGCTGCAGCTTGCTAAGTTTTCAGAGGACACTCTCAGCAGCTACACAGAGATGGTGTCTTCTCAGGTACTATTATTATGAATTGTTTTCTTCCATCTTCACTGCAGAACTTCATGGTATCCTTTCCCTTCCTCTCTGATCTCCTGCTTGTTCCTTTTTGACCCTTTTGACTCGTGTCAGTTGTCCATTGTCACTCACTTGTTGCTTTGATTTGCAATGCATGCAGGTTGCATGTCTTTCCCCTGCACCTTCCCACGTAAATGCTGCTCTGCTGACCAGAGACTGAGGTGACTTCAACACTGAGTCCAGTTGTGTTTTTCTGAATATTGCAAATGGTTTGAAATCAATTTTTTCTGTCCTGAAGACAGTGCCTCTTTCAAGTCCTGTTCCAGGAATAAAATAAACTTTTTATGGTGTGTGTCAGAAAGAAGGGAAGTATTTTGCTTATACTAGAAAAACCTCCTTTTTCAAGCCAAAACTAAAAACCAGAGGGGATGGTGGTCAGCAAGACCAAACATACAGAGGGGACCACGGGATGTTCAGGCTTTTTAAAAGTCTGATCCTGTTTCATAGGCTCCTTATCAGCTTTAAGCACATTATTAGTGCTTCCAAAGCTGGGGCAATTAAACACATAGAAGAGCTTTTTTCTGGTGAAGGAACTGCTCTGGCCACCCATAAATTGCATCATCCAGATTAAACAGGTGGGTAGATGAAAGACACTTCGTTGTCTAATCTGGAATTAAGATTCCCCTTTCCATAAGGAGGCAGATGGACTCCACCAGTGATTAAAAATCCCTAGATATTAGAAGAATCAATTCCTATCTCCTTGCTCCCAGTCTCTCAGAGGAATGTACATGGGTGCACCCACGTGTGCTTCCTTTGATGAATATTTTGTTGTCTTTCTGTGCCAGTTCATCATTTAGCTGAGATGTTTCTCAGGTGGTAAATGGGAGTGATTTGAGTTGACTTCATTGATGAGATTTGCTTCTTTTGTACCTCTGTAACATTTTTGCTTAGAAGAAACTGGTTTAAATAAGAGCTTTTTTTTTTTTTTTTTTGTTTCTGGTGATAGCTCATGATTGTTTTGCATTTGAGCTGACTGCTGTACTAACCCTTAGGATCCAAGGAACGTGATCTAAGGAGCTTTGGTGATGTGAAGCCCAAGGCCTCAAACCCTTATAATCTGAGGGGACGAGTTACTTTAGGAAAAGATACTGAGAGGTAGCAACTGATTCACTGGAAATGAACTCACTTCAGAATTCCATTCTGGGTTTTTGGGTAGACAGAGGCAGTTCCAGTGAATTCTCAATTCAACAGTCAAACTGTCTGTTAGTGTTCTGTGGAAGGGGGAAGGAATGCGTTTCCCTTGGGGACATCAGCACTGTGTCAGGTAACAGGTTCCCACAGAGACTGATGTTTATCTTACAGTGTATCACTGTGTTGAAACTGAAAGCAGGTAATGTCATACTCCCTTTTTTCCTTCTCTCCCTTCATCTTTCACGGAATGAGTCTTTAATTGGCTGGTGTCCTCTGCTTCCCTCGTCAGGAAATGATACGCTGTATCTGGAGTCACTTCCTCTGTGTTTTAAAAGGCAGATCCCCAACTCTGAGCTTCACTTCCAGCTTGCTCCACAGTCTGGGATCTGTCACTGTGAGTATTGCTGGGTTGTCAGAAAGAGGAGCTCTGTGTGGATGCTGCGTTTTCACTGTTCATGTCGTCCTTCCCTGAGCACAGACTGTTAGCAATCTAATTCCACTGTGCTGGAATTAGAAACCCTTCAGGCACCTGTCTTTGTAGGAGAGTTTATAACTGTCTTGTCTTGTCCAAGCAGCACATTTACAGGCTAAAACAATGGTTAGAGATAGTCTGTGACATCTATCAGGATGTCTGTGTTTTCCAGCTCTGCTTCTGGTCCCATTACCTTCTTGACTCCTGTTCAAGAACCAGCTGGTTTGGGTCCTGATAAGGTTCTAGCTGGTGAAACAGGCCAAGCAGTTGCTTCCTTCCCTTGGTCTTCATCCCTAGTTTTGTAATATCTTGAGATAAAATTGGTGTTAAACTACTCATCAATCCTGTTAGAGGAAGGAATTCTTGAATTTCTTGGAGTCTTATTAGGTGCAGTTTCTTAAGATAGAAGGTTTGGGGAAGAAGAGACTTGTCTGTCCTCCCATGTGTTTGTCAATTTAATGATATTTACAACCATGCCTGAACACTGAGACACGTTTTCACTGACATTTTGCTTTCTTGGGGGTGTTGTGGGATGTTCCAGGTGCTCTGCTGTGTAGACAAGCAGGGGATTCTTTCCTGGCCAAACCCCAGCCCAGAGACTGTTCTGTTCTTCAGTGGGAAGGTGGAACCACCTCACGATAGCCATGAAGATCTGACTGATGAGCTCTCTACACGGTCCTTCTGCCATCCTGAGATGGAAGATGAGGTGAGTGTGCCATAATTCTTTGCCTAAAATACGAAGAAGCAGCAAGGATGAGATCCTCTTCTACAGGAGTCCTGAAGGCAGCAGGTGAATCAGCAGTGGCTTGGGTTCAGCTGCGGAATCACCATTTGTTTTGTTGGTCTCTTGCAGCCCCATGAAAGGGATGCTTTGCTCTCTGGGCCCTTGGCAGACACAGTCCACATGACCAATGAACAAGAGAGGAACAACTGGTCTAGTGACCCTCCAAAGCCTCCCGATGCCCCTGCCCACCGAAAGCCAAACAGCAGAAGCAAACATCCCTCTGGATCCAACGTGAGCTTTAGCAAGGACACGGAGGGTGGAGAGGAGGAACACACTCAGGTAAGACATACTGGAGGGGCACAGAAGTAGGCTTTTGTGGAGCTGTAAGACAGACTCAAACCCACGGAGTTCCCACTTTTGGGGAATTTACGTGGGAATTCCCTGCAGGATTCCAGGCTCAAGCTGTATTCTGTGTAACCAACTGGAATTTCCCTGTCTGTTGGAGCAGGTTGTTGGGGACAGTGAGGTGTTGGCTTGCGAGGCTGAAGACTTCGTGTGTGACTACCACCTGGAGATGCTGAGCCTGTCCCAAGACCAGCAGAACCCCTCCTGCATCCAGTTTGATGACTCCAACTGGCACATGCACCTGAATTCCCTGAAGCCCCTGGGCCTGAACGTGCTGCTCAACCTCTGCAACGCCAGCGTGACCGAGCGGCTGTGCCGCTTCTCCGACCACCTCTGCAACATCGCCCTCCAGGAAACACACAACGCTGTGCTGCCTGTCCACGTGCCCTGGGGCCTCTGCGAGCTTGCCAGGCTAATAGGTGAGGAGAAACTGGATGAGCAGACGCAGAGAAATCAGAGCTGTCAATAGACACTTAATCCTTAGAGAGCACAAGAATATTTCCCCGGTCCTGGCTGCTGAGAAGGTGGAAGTACAGAGCTGACTCTGCTGTTGTTCAGTTGCCAAAAGAGTCTATTAAAGAGATTGCTTTTGGCAAGTTCTGACATTGTCAACACTATCAAAGGAATGAATGTCATCAAGGATATTGCCAGCCAGCCCTGGCTGGGCTTGGTATTCTTCTGGCCCAAGTCTACCAATCTCATCAGGAGACAAATACCTGCTAACAAACAGGGCAGATATCTGTCCTGTCTTTACTGTAAGGCCTTACAGGGAGTTTGGGGATAAATGATGTGAGGTACCTCGGCTTATCTTATAGACTGGAAAACTAAGGCACAGGAGAGACAAGAGGTTAAAGGTAACAGTAGGATTAAAATCTGAAAACTTGAACTCACTTCTGTGCCTGTCCTTTGATGTTACAGTTCCTCTCTTCAGTGAACCAGAAGCATGAATGCTGTAATTACTGGTAACATCCAGTCCTTCTGAATTTTTTTAATCATAGATCTTGAGCCATCTTTGTATAGATGCACAGAGAGCACAGCTCACCTACCAGTTCCTGGAGACATGTCAGAATGAGCACAGGCAAAGTGGGGGGCACAGAAGTAGGAGAAGGGACCTATCTTTTGCTTTGGTTACAGCGTAATTTTTCTCCTCCTTGTGTTCATATTTCAGGTTTCACACCGGGTGCTAAAGATCTCTTCAAGCAGGAGAACTATTTGGCCTTGTACCGCCTGCCAAGTGATGAGATGGTTAAGGAGACAATCCTGGGGAAGCTTTCATCCATCACCAAGAGGAGACCCCCCCTGAGCCACATGATTAACCTGTTTGTGAAGGACACCACTACTAGTAAGGCTACCCCTTTCTTTGGGCATCCACTTGGAATGGGGGGCTCTTTCCTGAAGAGAGACTGGAAAATGTCAGGCTGGAAGAGTCTGGAGTCCCTGTGGGGTGATAGCCCTGCTCTGCCCATGGCCAGCACAGACATGCTCAACAAGCCTTAGTGATCAGCTGTGGCATACTGAGGGGGGGGAATTCTTCCCAGCTTTGACTCACTTCAGAATCATAAACAATTTTTAAAAATTATCTTAGCACATAGTAGGCCTCATGTCTGGGACCGAGTGGCAGAGCAGAGCAAGCTGTGGGTTTATTGGCTTTCTAACAGATTTCATGATAGTAGTGAAACTGGTACTGCACGGGGTTGAATATTACTCAGGGTTTTAGTTTAGTGATGCTCATCCTTCTGATACATCATAATCTTTGTGAGTTGTCTAGTGTATTGTATTGCATACTCCTATATTGCACACTAACAAGAAATCACATAAATCCCATGCAAACTCATAGTGACCGTGAATACAACACCTGAAGTTATGCTGAATTCTCCACTCCTTCTACTCCTTCCTATTCCTTTAGGATTGGGCTGGGATGGAGAGGATGTCCAGCTGGGCACCGTGAGGTCTTAAAACACCTCAGCAAGATTTAACAGCTTGCCTGTCAGGGCTCTTAGTCTCTTTGTAATTCCTTAAATTGACTGAACTTGGCTCTCTGGAGCTGACATATGTTCAATATTGAATCTGAAATATGATCATTATGCTGGCCAGAGTTTTACCAGGTTAACTGTCTTCTCTTGCCTAATTCTGCTTAAATTTATATCTTTATCTGAGGAGGAGCTTTTTAATTTGTTCTGATTGCTGCTGTCTTGCCTTTGTGAAAAGGAATTATTTTGATGCTGAGATTCTTAGTGTAGGGAAAAAACCTTTAATATTGCCTCATTTCAACTCCTTATCCTCACTTTTAAACGGTTTAGTTTAGAGGCTGGAGCTCAGACGAATACGTGTGTGACCTGGATTATGCTGTCTAGAGTGAATTCTAAGAGGAATTTTGCCAGCTGAGGTTTGTTAACCATTGCACACCTCTCACACAATAGTCTTGTCCTTTGAGGCTTTCTGAAATGTTACTGGATTGTGCAGATAGCATTGGCTGAAATCAAATGGTTCTGTTTGTGCAGAGGTCAGACCAGATGATCATAACTAACCTCTCCTGATACCTTATTTGTGAATAAATCTTTGAATCCACCCACTCCCATGACAGGCTGCAGTCAAAGGGAGGTGCATAATAAACTCTACAGCTGTAGCAGAAATAGGAGGCAGATCATCTGTATGTTCCCTTGCCATTCCATTGAAATATGTGTCTCGCCATCTGGCAGTGTTCATCCCAAATCCATAGTAACCACATGGAAATGAGGGGCTCACCGGCATCTTCCATCATCTCTGTCTTCCTTTGCTGTAGCTGCACTCCTCGATTCCTCTTGCTATGTCTCACTGGTTCAGCTGGAGTGGTTTGGTTCTTCCTAACGAGTCCCAGCAGCCATGAATGGCTGGTCATACTCCCTGCCTTATTCATTAGTTTTTTTTCCCTTTTGCCAGAGAAATCCTGGCCTTGAAGTCCGCTATTTGGGAAGGGAAGAGGCTGAGCTCACTTTACTGGCAGTGAACTCCTTCCAGTTTAAAATGTGTGCTGTCACTGCCACGTACTCCTCAGCAGGATTGTGGTGTGGGATGCTGATGGGATTGAATGGGAATTGGATTGCAGTTGCTGTCAGGAGTGAACGTGGGTACATCTGTGTGTGTGTGTGGCCATCTGCAAGCGCTTGCCCTGTGTCCAGGACATGGGTTTTGCATGGATCAATAAAACATCTCTTGTTCCCTCTCTCCTAGCAAGGACTATGTGACCTTAGGAGCAAGGTGGGAAGGATTAGGTGTTTATACAATAAAATTAACCAGAGCTCTGCACAAGTGCTCCTTTGTGTCCCTGAGACAGGTTCCTTCCTTCACACACAGTCCCTGTTCGTCTCGGAGGTTTGTTATGCTGATAAACTTGGCGTGTGATGACTATTTATAGCAGAAAGCAGAGAGCTGCTATGTTTTGGAAAATCCTCTGGTGTTCCTGAAGGTCCCTGCCTGGTTTGTGCAAGTGGATATTCTTGGCTCTTGATTTCAGCCAGTGTGAGCATTAGCAGTCAGCAACAATGCCTGCAAGAAGCCTCTGGGCTCATTTTTCTTGGCAGTGATTTTTTTTTTTCATTAGCTCAGCTTTGAAGCTGTTGGGGGCAAAGTCACAGAGCATCTGGAGGAGGGAACGTAGACAGAGAGGTCTACGTGAGTGCAATGTTAATATGCTGGTGCAAATGAGAGGGAGCAGGAGCTGGGGAGGGGGGGCAGCCCCACAGCCTTTAACTTGTGTCCTGTGCCTGGGACCTGCATCAGACAAGTGATATCACACACCTTTGAGAAAAACTTTTTACCACCTCTGGCTACAAGAGGGAACAAGAGATTTAAAGTCTGTATTAAAGAGTAAAGTAGGAAGAGAAAAAAAAAACAGGACAAGCTGTGGTGTCCATTGATTTTTAGTTCTTCCCTAATCACAAGATGAGTTACTTTTTTAGAGTCTGTTACGTTGAACTTTTGACCCATCCTGATTTAACACTTTTTCATGACCTTTTGTGAAACAGGCTGCTATCTGGCAGGTCACACTGTCAAATTGTCTTCTACTACTTGAATGAAAAGTATTCAAGAATAGCTCTTACCCTTTAGTTCTATGTCTGGCCTAGAAATGAATGCACTTTCCAGCGTAGGCTGACTTTGATCCCCGTAGGCTCATCACTGCTGCTTGTACTTTCTTCAGAAGAGGCTCACAGGAATATCTCTCCTTCTGCTCTGTTGGATACAGAAGCAAGATATTATCCCACCTTTGTAGGAGCAGGATTGATACACTGTGTAACAGGAGAATAGGAAGGGACCTATTGGTGGCTAATGGCTCGTATTTTATCACAACCTTGTTTGAACCCACAGTTAGACAAAGAGCAGCTGCAGGTGTATCAGCATCCTTGAGTTATTTCTTAATGGAGACTGAAGACTTTCAGCAGAGGAAAGGGGATATCTGGGGTGCATCAAAGCAGTTTGTGGGAACAACCACCTTTAACAAATAAGGGAGCAGTTGGTGTGAAATCCCTTTCCTGGGAGCCTGTATGTGTGATGCTGACTCATCGTTCTCCTGCACTTCAGGCACTGAGCAGATGTTCTCCCATGGGACAGCTGACATCATCCTCGAGGCCTGCACAGACTTCTGGGATGGCACTGATATCTACCCCCTCTCTGGCTCTGACAGGTGGGCAGCTTCCTCATCTGGTGTATTCAGGAGCTTCAGATAAATTACAGAGAGAACCTGGTCACTCTGCCAAAATTCCCTTTATGGTGCTTGTTAAGCTGCTTAAGAGCAGCTTCAAGTAGGTTGTGAGCGTGAGCCGTCTCTGCTTATAATTAATTGTTATCATTACAATAATAACAAGCAATTTAAGAGATTAGATAGCAACAAGCACTCAGTTGGACTGTAAGAGCAAGCCACTTCTTACTATATCTGTTAAAGATATTGGCCTCCTGTAATTGGATTCTGACTGCACTATGCAGTAGGGCCATGAATTATAATCAGGTCGTGCTGGTGGCAGAGAATTTTTTGTTGTTGTTCAAGACAAGTCTCTTGTCTTAAATTAAATGCAAAATGATCAATTCTGCCTGAGCCAGTCTACACAATGCATCACACCCTTTGAGTCTTGCTGCAATATCTGATAGTGTCTGCTGCATTTCCATCTATAGGCTGAATCTCTGTCCCTGCTCCCAGAGAAAACCAGTAATGTTTAGTTTCAGGACTAGCAGCACAAAGTCTGCTTTTCTAAGGTGGAAGAAAACTCCCACTGATCCTTTTTGGAATATTTATCATGTTAGAAGCCAATGAAAAATCCAGTGTATAGTCTAATTTTTTACCTTTGTGTTTTCAGCTTAGAGAAAGAACTTTCCCTTTCTAGTTACTAAATAGTAACAAAATGGAGACTTCACATACAGCTCCTGGGACCCAAACTCTGAAAGGGGATAGGATAAAATTCTGTTACTGCAACTATCTCTGCCATGGATACTATTGTCAGAGTTGTCAGTTCCCTCCTTGGTGTTTATCTCCCCATAGATAAATTATCTCTGATGAATTAAGCTTCTGCTGTCATGCAGAAGCTTCCTTGGAGTCATCTGGCAGCCATATAGAGCATATTGCATTAGTAAGCGTATGGAAAGAGCACTGTGTCCGTACTCATCAACCTGAGGAGCAAACAGAAACGTTCACCACTGCCCCGATGGAATATGTGCTTTTGTTGGCCTGTAGTGCCTGCAGCTTGGAGAATGCAGAAACAGCAGGGAAAGGCTTATTCTGACTCTGACCACTCCTCGTGGAAGACATCTTTGGAAATACGTGTAACTGCAGTGCACGTTGTCAGACACGTGGCACGTTTTTTGTTAATCTTGCCTGCTTTTTCTCTGCTCCACACAGGAAGAAGGTGTTGGATTTCTACCAGCGAGCCTGCCTGTCAGGATACTGCTCTGCCTTTGCATACAAGCCAATGCACTGTGCCTTGTCCTCCCAGCTCAACGGGAAGTGCATAGAGCTGGTGCAGGTCCCCGGGCAGAGCGCTATCTTCACGTGCTGTGACCTCCCTGGGACAACCCCCATCAAACAGAGCAGCAGGAGGAATAGCTGGAGCTCAGATGGTATGTGTCCCCAGTCCTGTCTATAATAAGGTGTGGTGCTGGGCCAGGTGCTTGATCTGATCAGTCTAGAGCTGTAAGAACAGTGTTACTCAGAGTAGCAGATGGAAACTGAGAAGGAAGGGTTTCTGAAGTGCATTTCCAGAGGAAGTAACGATGTAGCAGCTGGTAGGTGTATTTCTAGTTATGTTGTTGGAGCTTACAGAGAAATTCTTCTCCTTGTGGGAAGTCTGTTTCTAAAGCTGGCTCCTGAGAGTCAAGACTTCTGGCTATTTTGATACTTGGTTTGCTATTTATCTAATTTTATGGAAATCACGTGTCGGGTTTTTCAGAGGAATGAAATGAGTGGTGGTATGTGACTATTCTCCCTTGATGGATTTTATTTCTGTGCCAGAGGAACTGATTCCCACTAGATGAACTGTACATCTTGTCCAGAAGAGCAGCGGAAACTGAGAAATAAGCACATACCATTACATAAATCCAGGAGGCTCTTTTGGGAAGCCAGTCTTAATCTCTCTCTGCCTTGGTCCCCCATTCTGTAAAATGTGACCAGTGGGCTTTCCAACAGCTGGGGATAGGTGTGACTGAGTGTTTTCACAACACTTTTCGGTCCCACCTGTGGCAAGTTTTGCAACTGTGTGAAGTGTTTTATTATTTTGTTCCTCATGTTGCATCCAGCTCCCCCTCACCACAGGCCAGCGTGGTGATGTGAAGGAACCCTGTCAAAGAGCCTTTGCAGGGTCTCTGGGAGTGTCTGTGGTGTCCTTGGAGGGGACATGATCCGGCTCCTTTGCATCAGCCCCTCGTGCTCTGATGCCACTCTGCCTCAACTAGGCTCACCATGTTGTTTAAGCACAGTAGGATGTGTTTAAAATGCACATGTGAATATTATGCAGCACAGCCCCTTTACCTTTCTGCCCAAATTCCTGGTGACTGATCCCTGCCTTCTGTTTTGTCTTTTTCCTTTCCACGCTTGCTGTTTCCCGCTTGTATTCTTGGTCACCTGTGTGGGGATGTCCTGAAACTGCTTCTGTCACTGGGTATGCTGGGACAAATGGATGTCTCCTTCCTCCTGTGTGTCTGGGTACTGTGCCCTTGGGTGTTACCTTGGTGGCCTCCCCACCACACGCACTTTGTCTGATGCACATGTGGCCCCTCATGTCTCAATGTGATTGCGTGTTGTTTGCATGCCTGAAGAAGGGATTGGGGAAGTGATGGAGAAGGAAGACTGTATCCAGGCTCTCAGTGGACAGATCTTCATGGGAATGGTCTCGTCTCAGTATCAGGCCCGTCTTGACATTGTCCGCCTCATTGATGGATTGGTCAATGCCTGCATCCGTTTTGTCTACTTCTCCCTGGAGGATGAGCTCAAAAGCAAGGTAAGCTGTCTCTGCTGAACCCCCTGAACTTGCATGGCCCCTGGTTGTCTGACTGGAGAGTTTAGCTCCAGTGCAATCTAAGGTTAATCAGATTCAGCTCGCTAATGAGTCCAGAAGGTACCTGGGCTCCAATATGGCATCGGTCTGCAGTACTCTGGCCTGGGCAGCCACACTAAAATCCTTTGTCTGCTCACCCACAGGTGTTTGCTGAGAAGATGGGTCTGGAGACTGGCTGGAATTGCCACATATCCTTAACACCCAACGGTGACGTGCCTGGCTCAGAAATCCCTCCCTCCAGCCCCAGCCACGCTGGCTCCCTTCACGACGACCTGCACCAGGGTGAGAACTGCTCCTGGGCCACTTTGAATGCTGTGTGTTTCCTGGAGGGTTCTTTTAAACCCATTCATAGGTTCCTGTGTCCACACCAGACACCTGATCCTTCAGAGCTTTGAGCACAAAACTGGAAGGGCCTGAGGTGTGCGTGTGAGCAAAGGCTCTTTACATTCATAGCCTTCCTACCCAGCCAGTACCACAGTTGTTGGAAACAGAGATCCAGCTGTGCACCAGCTGCCATGAATTTACAACTGCTCATCATGGCTTTTGGTTCTTTTTGGGGCCCTGCTCAAGCCACTGAGGGTCTCTTGCCTGTGCATTACCTGTTTTTCTTACTTCAGGTGGGATTTCTGCACTCTCTTCCCTTAGCAGGACAGCAGAACAGATAAACTATCATGTCTTAAAAGAGCAGAGACTAGGCTCGCATATCTACCTCTGAACAGATTAGTCATCTAAAAATACAGCATTTTAGATGACTGAGTGGGAGATCGAAGTGTTGCTAACCTAGAAAATCAGGCCTCACGTTTCCTGGCTTCTGCAGTGCCATGTGAATGTACCACGTGGGTGGCACAGGGGCGGCAGAGGCAGGTTGGTGCTTATTGTTTGTGGTGCTTCTCTCTGCTCCAGTTTCTCGAGATGATGTGGAGGGGCTTCTGCTCATGGAAGAGGAAGGGCACTCGGATCTCATCAGCTTTCAGCCAACAGACAGTGATATCCCCAGCTTCCTGGAGGACTGTAACAGGGTGAGGACCCTTTCCCTGTGCACCTTGTACTGTTGTCATGGTCAGCAGTATCACCTCATTACTCGCAAAGGGAATTCTTCAAAGCACATAGACTGGCTTACACTGGGACTCCTGATTTCCCCCAGCCTCTTCCAGCTTGGTACTAGAGCCTTGGAAGCCTGGGATTCTCTCCCTTAGTCACTTCTGCTGAACAGCTCTTTGCTTTGGAGTTTAGGAATGGGAATTACCACACACGGGGGTAGTCTTGAGTGCTGCATCTCATTTCCTCTGGGTCCCCTTCCCATGGGCTGGGCAGGGAGTGGGAACATCCCCACATTCCATGCAGACAAAGGAAACTGTCTCTCCTCCAGCTGTGAGCCACAGATGGTGATGCCCAGGGGTCAGTGTGGGGCAAGTTCTTCCTACCTCATAAAAACCTCATGCTCAGCAGAGGTTAGAGGAATATCAGAGGTAGATCCAAGTGAAAAAAAAAATCTATTAGGTCTGGTTTCAGAAGGCAAGAACCCTTCTTCCCTTGCTGCAATGCTGATATGGCTGCAATTGAAATAGATCTTGTTGCTGGGAGACAGCACATGTGTCTGACTAGACTTTCCATACAGGTAAAAAATCCTTAAGCACAGGTTTATCACACTGACCTTACAAACCCTGAGAGCAAGCACAAACAAGCTCGCATTTCAGTGTAGAACTTTTATCAAAAAACCTTTGACAGTGGCTTGGGACAGCCAGTTCCATCTACAGGGACATGAATTTGTATCTGATCTAGCAGTTGCATAATTCTAGGAATCATCACTCTCATTTCAGCAGTTCACTCTGAAATGCCTCTCCCTCACGCACACACACACTACTGCCCTGCTTAATCTCCCCTTTCTCTTTTCCAGGCCAAACTCCCTCGGGGGATCCACCAGGTGAGACCTCACCTGCAGAACATTGACAATGTGCCTTTGCTGGTGCCCCTCTTCACAGACTGCACCCCGGAGAGTAAGTGGCACAGAGTGTGAGTCTGTCCTGCTGCTGCCCATGAACACCTTCCCCAGCTATTTGCTCTGGCTCATCCCAGTGTGGACATGGGTAAAGGGAAGGGGATACATTCCAAAAGTCTGGAAGGGCATATTGGTATTAATGACCCCCTGTTGCTACCTGTGGGAAGCCTGGCTTTACCTTCATTTTAGTCCCCATCTACTGAATTGGGCTGGGAACCACTCCTTTCAGTTTGCATTTGTAAGAGACGCAAAAGCAAACATCCAAAATGCTACTGCCTTTTGTTAAATGAGTGTTATCAGTGCACCAGGAGACTCTGATCTCTGCTCACAACCCTCGCTGCCTTACATAACTCAGAAGTCACTTCCCAGAAGAATTTTCCCCTGGCAGTTGCTGTTAACACCTTCTGCTGCTTTGCAGAGTTTTTGATTGCAGAAAACCAGAAAGGGCAAGATTTCCTTCCCTCTCTGAGGCACTACTTTGTCTAAGAAAGGGGCTGAGTGCTCTGCTGGCTAACACCTGCCCAGGCTCCAGCAAAAGTGTGAAGCATCATTATGATTTGGCATTTTAGAACCTCTGGCCACAGTTTACAGTGTGCCAGTCACAGCCCACTCTGTGCCCAAATTTCCTCTCTCTTTTTGACAGAAGTGGCAGTTCCCCACTCAACCCAACCCCTCACTGGGCTGCAGGTCTGTGTGCACCAGGTATTTTAGATAAGTTGTTTACACAGGAACCTGTGGAGGGGAGGCTTGAGGTTTTCTTGCCTGGAGCATTCCAGAAAATCCATATATACACAGAGCACTGTGCATGGAGCTACAGAATAAAAATCACATCAAACAGCAGCTTTGATTTAGAGGCCCTGAGGGGTGTTGATAAACATATTGATGAAGGCTAGAGGTGGTGGTGGGTGGGAGTGCAGGAACAGGGACTGGCTCTGAGTATGGCTAAGTGTGGCACTGCTTTTGGAGTGCTTTGCTATATTCCCCTCTGTTCCTTCAGACTTGGAAGAACAGTAGTGATGTGCTGCTGAGCAGAGTTGGAAATGGTGTATTTATTTTAGGTTTATTTTGTTTCTGCTGTTTTCTAACAGGAGCATTTGTTGCTGAAGCTGTCTTATGCACCAGCTCTGGTCTGAAAGAAATGTGCTGGAGAGGCAAATCTCTGGGTCACAGTTCTGTGAACCACAGCTCTGTTCCTGCAGTGGCAGATACACAGAGCACTTGGCCTGCAGTTAATTACCTACCTAATTGTGTACTTTGTGGATCTCACTGTACATGACTGGCAGCTGGGGAAATTTAAAAAAAAAAAAAAATCTGACTGCCTGTTACCCAGATTGGAAGGAGTGTGTGAAGCACTGCATCTTTGTGTGCATAATGACATGACACTTTGTGTTCCTCCTTCTGTCCCTTGGCAGCCATGTGTGAGATGATCAAGATCATGCAGGAGTATGGGGAGGTGACTTGCTGTCTGGGAAGCTCTGCCAACCTTCGGAACAGCTGCCTCTTCCTGCAGAGTGATATCAGGTGGGGCAGGATCCATTCCTCCTCTGGCCACCTTTGCCTTGATCTTAGTGAGTGCTCAGCTGTGGGTCACACCACGCCTGTGGGTTGTGTGGGATCCTCACAGCTGCTCTGTCCATTATTAGCTGCATTTTGTCTCCATAAGGGAGGTCTGGGGGCTACTGGATGGGGTGACTACTTAGGTCCCTTGATGCACAGAGAGGATTTTGTCTGTCTTTGAAAGGAAGATACTCTCTTGCATGCTGGTCTGTGATGCCCCAACTGGCATTACAGATGCTTCCCATTGGGTGAAGGAGTGGAAATACCCCTCTGGATCAGCCAATTTGTTGACCTTGTGCCACAAACCCAAATTTGTTGATTATTTCTTTAAGAATAACTGAAAGTTTAGGGGCATTGATCCTAAATTAACGTCATGGCTTCAGGCTTCTCTACAAGCAAGGTAGACAGAGGCAGCATGGCTCAAGACAGTGGAACTTTACAAGCTGGACTGTAGTGGAACATGATTTCTCCTCTGGGATGAGGACTCTCACTGATGCTCCTGTGTTGTCCTTGCAGTATAGCACTGGACCCTCTTTACCCATCTCGCTGCTCCTGGGAGACCTTTGGCTATGCCACCAGCACCACCCTGACCAATGTCTCTGATGAGCTCACCCCCCTGCAGCTCTCAGGGCAGCTCAACAGCCTGCCCTGCTCCATGTCCTTCCGCCAGGAAGAGAGTACCAGCATCATCCGGCTGATAGAGCAGGTGAGCCAGGCACATCCCCTCTCCAGGACCCACAGGGAGCAGAGCCCAGGAGCTGACATGAACATTCTCCTTGAGGTGCCCATAGAAAGCTTCCAGCACTAGGTTTTCTTGTGTCTCCTGTCCTTTGCTCGGGAAGCACAACAGAGAGAATCTTCCCGTCTGGCTCTACTGGTTCAAGGTGTAGGGGATGGTTTGGGAATGGTGCCTTGTGGCAAAAGAACATGATTATTGTTGATCTGGATGGAATATAATCTTGCAGAGATCCCTAGAGAGCCAGACAACAGTGCATGATCAGGGAGAAATGTAACCCTAGAAAACCCAGGAGTTTGAACAAATTTACCCCTTGGCAAAATTCTGCCTTTTTCTTCATACCCTCTACATCCAGGCAAGAAACCTTCCCTTTTTGCTTTCAGTGTGTTCAGATCCTCTCCCCTCCCACTTCCCCTGCGGGCCACATGTCCTACCCCTGCCTACCAATAACTGCTCCTGGCTGACAGCTGCTCCCAGCACTTGGAGGGCTCTGAGGGCTTGTTCTTCCTTCCAGGCCAGGCACGCGACATACGGGATCCGCAAGTGTTTCCTCTTCCTGCTGCAGTGCCAGCTGACCTTGGTTGTCATTCAGGTGAGTCCTGGCCTGGCTGGGGACAGCATTTAGCTCAGGGGACAGGAGAGTGAGCATGGATATGGGTGGCTGCAGGGGGGCTGCCTCAAGAGAGGAACGTGGCCTTCAGTCAGGTTTGGTGGAATTATAGGTAAAGACTATGTGATCTCAGCCTGCCCCTTCTCCCTGACCCTCATGCAGGGGTTTCTTTTCAAACCCTTTTTTCCCCTGGAGAAAAGCACCCCCTGCAGCACCTGCAACGTGTGGAGGGGCTCTGCAGTGGCAGCCTGGTTATCAGCTCATCCCAGTGATCTGGGAGAAGTCAGCAGCATCTTGGGTGACAAGTCTCTCCTAGCACTGCTCACACTCTTCACTCTGAATTGTTTCTGCCCAGTTCCTCTCCTGCCTGGTGCAGCTGCCCCCCATCCTCAGCACCACAGACATCGTGTGGCTCTCCTGTTTCTGCTACCCACTGCTCAGGTGAGTCTGTCAGGGTGAAATCTCCTCCCACCCACCTGCAGGATGCACACACCAGTCCCTCATCCTCACCATGTCCATGTTAAAAGAAAGCTGACTTCACTCACAGCACACCAAGAAGGCTGCAAGGATTATTCCAAGCACCTGCTTTGACAAGGTGCTTGGAAACAGCAACAGGAGCACTTGTGTACTGCTGTGTTAACCCTGACATCTGTCTGAGACCTGCTCTTATCTTGGGGCTTGAACCTCCAGCTGAAAATCATCTAATCCTTCACTGGCTGGAGTATGATGGAGAGCCTGGGGTGGAGGACAATGGGTGGATTTTTCCCCATCACACATTTGGAGGTCAGTTCTCTCCCTGCCTGCACCTGCCATGAATAACACCTTGTACAGCATATGCTTAAGGCAGTGGCCAGATAAGAGCTAATGCTTCAAGGAGTCTGAGGAGGTTATTTGGGTTCAAATGATAGAAAAAGACAAAAATGCAGTAGTTCTGGTGCCCGAAAATGTTACTGAAACACTCACTTACCTTTCTCCAGTATCTCGCTCCTGGGCAAGCCTCCCCACAGCTCCATCATGACCATGGCAACAGGAAAAAACTTGACTTCCATTCCCAAGAAGGTAGGTAGCCCATCAGATTTTCGTTGTTCACACATTTTTCTCTTTTGTTTTGTCCCAGTGTGGAGGCATAACTGAGGCCCTGTGCCTCTCCAGCTTGCTTGGTAAATTGATTCGTGGCATGAGCCATGAAGGGAATTCCTTTGTGCCAGCATGCCCACAGGGCAGCATCTCATCTGAACTACAGCTTGTCTTTTGCAGCCACTGATTCTCTGACGGTTCACGGAGAGGAGGTTGTGCCAGTGACATGCCCATGTCATCCTCCTTCCTCTCCCTTATTCACAGACTCAGCACTACTTCCTGTTCTGCTTCCTGCTGAAATTCAGCCTGACCATCTGCTCCTGCCTCATCTGCTTTGGGTTCACACTGCATGAGTCCTGCAAAGAGGTGAACACCACCAGCCTCAATCTCACAGCCTGCTCCTCCATCATGCTGCACAGGTGAGGAACTGAGCCTGGCACACACCCCTCTTACTCTTGCCTGTCCAGGTGGAACTGATTCCCCTCTAACAAGCTTCAGCCTCTTCCCAGCTAAAATGGCTACACAGAGGGCTGGGTGCTCTCCCTGTAGCCTTGACAATTGCATTGCTCACTGTCACCTCCTGGTAGCAGGACAGCCTGACTCTGAGCTCACACTTTCTTCTCTCGGCTGTTAAGAGAAGGGCCTGGCCCTGGTGGGAATGGGTCAGACAGTAAGTCCCCACTGTTGACTTCTTTTCTGTGTCCTCTCATTCACTAGCAATGCTGATGGTGCTCCTGACTGGTTTGGGACATTTTCCAACGCTCTTCTTGTAGCCCAGAAGCTCACAGCTGGCCTGATTGTTTTACACACAGGTAAATTCTAATTCCCAGAGCACCCTTTCCTACTCTGGGGGAAAACTCGCACCCTTTGCCTCCTTCTTTGCCCTTTGTGTGAGAGCACAAACTCCCTGGCAGAAGCAGACACTGCAGTGGCCTCTCAGCACAGACCCTGTCTCACTAAACATTGCCCCAACAGATTAAAAACAACTCACTCAGAGCTGATTCTGTTTCCTACCAGCCTGCTGAAGTGCTGATTCCTTTCCAGTCTCACCAGAAGAGCAGCATCCCTCTTTGCCTTCTTGCAGATCAGCAGCAGCACCTGTAGCTCTCCAAAAACGTTCCTTGCCTCAGAAGTCCTTATATCCCTGCTGCCATTTTGTGAAGCACATCATCTCCATCCCCTAAAGAGCACTGATACAGTTGTGGCTGTTTGGGAGCTGCAAGCCTTTTTAAACCCTCTGAAGGGGTGTGGAGCCATGCCCTGCCTGATCCTCGTCACCTGCACACCATGGCCTGGCAGAGTAGGTCCAGCTGCTCCCTGAAACCCTGAAGGGTCTCTGCTCCCTATCCATGTTTTGTGATGCTGTGCCTTGGGGCTGGGCAGAGCACTGGCTGTTGAGATGTGCAGGTGTCCAGGTGAGCAGAAATGCCTCTTGATTTGAGAGGCAGCCCAACTTTGGAGAGAGAGTGTGTGCAGTATTGTTTTGTGTCCCTCAGATCCCTGAGGCAAGGCAGGGCTGCTTAGCCTGGCAGCAGTTTAAACGCTCAGTTCTGTGCAGACAGCTCTGCATCTCTGGCTAAATATGTCTCTGGGATGGAGCTTTCCTCTGGTGCAGCCCTGCAGTGACCCAGAAACAAGGGCACACTCATCCCTGCCCTGCTCCCCTGGTCTGGGCCTTTGTCTGCTCTGTTTTACCTCACCAGGCTGTGAACCAACCTGACAGGGAGTAACCCTGCGCAGTCCGACCACTGCTCCCCACACCCACGTATCTGGGGACCTGGAATTGCTGTGGGGAGCCTGGTGTGAAAGGGCCTTGAATGAAAGGGGCACAAGCCCCATATCCCTTTGGAGTTACAGCTGTTGGTATTGTGCTGTGTGGTGTCTGGGTGTGATGCCAATAACCCCCTTTCCCCTGCAGTGTTCATATCCATCACCCACGTCCATCGCACCAAGCCCCTGTGGAAGAAGAGCCCCCTCTCCAACCGCTGGTGGACGCTCACGGTGGCTGTTGTGTGAGTATCCCCAGGCCCTTATGAGGCATTCCAGAATGTTGGAGCAAGCAGGGCTCTAGGCCAGCTCCAGCACCAATTTGCTGGTGCTGAAGAGACAGCAACTGCCCTCCACTGCTGAGCTGGTGAAGGGTCTCTGTTGTGAGCATTTCAGCCTGAACCCTGACCTGCAGATCCCTGGGAAGCTTGTGAGCTCTGCTGAGGTTTGCTGTGTCTGTTTTTGATCTTAGGTTGCTGGGGCAAGTGGCACAGACTGTGCTGGACCTGAAACTCTGGGAAAACCTCGATTCTTCTTTGACCTTTAACCACGTTTCCATCTCCCCGGTCTCATGGCTCCTGGGTTTTCTTTCCTTGGTCCTTGTGGTTATCATCAATGAGATTGTCAAGCTGCATGAGATCAGGTATGGGGGTAGTAAGGAAGATGAGGAGAAAGGGCTGGAGCCTCCCTCCAGCCTGGCCTTGAGCTGCAAAAAGAATCATGCCCAGGGAACAGGGTGGGGAACAAAAAGGAAAAGATGATTGCATTGTGTAAATCACCTGGTTATTGTGTTCCACCTCTCAGGGAGGAAGCACAGGGGAGGAAAGAGGGTCAGGGAAGGGCATTGTCAGTGATTGGGAGCAGGAAGGGAGACCAAAATTTCTTTATCTCAAACCAAAGAGAGGGAGACAGCCAAGGTCTATGAAATACCAGTGTAGAATTGGAGGGGGCTGTTCTCTCCATCTTGTCCCATGAGGACAGAGAGGCATTGAATCACAGCAGAGGAAACAGGCCTTCACACAGTGCCTGGACTGTGGGACTCGTTTTCACGGGAAGTGGCTGAAGCCAAGAATTAGTAGCAAGCAGTGACTGGCTGTTCTCCCCAGCACAGGGAGCAGCCAGGGCTGGGAGTTAACGTTAATGAACATTCACTCAGGAAATGGGCTGGTGAGGAAAAGCAGCAGGGATTACAGGGAAGCCTGTAATCCCTGTGGTGGGGACAGAGACACCATCTCTGTTCCTGGGGAAGGGTTTCTGGACCTTTCTCTGCTGTGTCTCCATCCCTGAAGATGGGATTTGGCTGGATGGGGTAGGACTGAGACCATGGGTTGTCTTCTGGATTTGGTTCCCCTCCCAGGCTACCACAGGGACCAGGCCCAGGGCTTCCCTGCTTCTTGGGACTGGCAGCTCAGGAATGGCAGTGGGACAGCCTTGCTTGCCTTTCACCTCTCCACATGCTGAGTCTCTTCTTTCTTCTGCCTTCTCCAGGGTCCGGGTCCGTTACCAAAAGAGGCAGAAGTTGCAGTTTGAAACCAAACTGGGGATGAATTCGCCATTTTAAATGCTCCCAGCTCAAGTTCCCTGGAGCCAGGGCCAAACAGCCGCATCCTGCACCAGGAGAGAGGCTGCACCAAAGGCTCAGGGGAGTTTTCCCTCACACATGCAAACCAGAGAGCCTCCTGGCAAAAGTACATCAGCACCTTCCCGGGGCCCCAGGCAGGGATCCCCCCCAGGTATGCTGACCCTCCCCAGCCTGCCAGGGTACACTCACAGGAGCCTGCAAGCTCTGGTGCCTCTCCAGGCTGCTCTTCCTTTATTTATTTATTACTAGAGGTATTTGTTAGTACCATGGTGATGCTGAAATGAAGCGACTCCTTTCCTCTGTGTGAGCAGATGGGTTTCCTGGGCCTGGCGGGAGAATCTGGGGCCAGCAGGGGAGATGGAGGTCTGCTGAAGCAAGAGAATCTCTATTGAAACCCATTTTGTTTTCCCATCTCTGCCTGCTCTCCCTGTGTGCATGCCTGTGCATGCCCTCACCCGCCTCCCTGTCCCTGTGTCCTGGGGCAAAGGAGCCATCCCTGGGCAAAGGAGCCATCCCACTTGCAGTTAATTCCAGGAGTGCTGGGAGCCAGGTGGGGACTGGAGCTCGCATTCCTGAGGGGACAATGGGAAGGGTCTCTGGCAGGGCGCTGGGACAGCCAGCCTGGGCCAGGCCTGCCCTCTAGTGTTGTTGCTGTATCCTTATCCCAGTTGTTGAGTGCTTCAGAAGAGGGATGAGACACGGCTTTAGGAAAAGCTGCCCCCGTTTGACCGTCTGATCTGGTGCAGAGGGAGTCAGGAGGGCAGCTCTGCCTGCCTGCAGGGAGCCAGGATGGCTCAGCTTCCTGCAGCCCTGTTGAACGAGCTTTTATCTGCTTTAACAACCCCGGAGAGGTTTATAACCGTTCTCCTGTTTGTGATCCCAATTGCTGTTCTGCTTCAGTAACACGCCTGCTTGAGAGAGCCACAGCCAGAGATAAAACCTGAGCCCTGCCTATCCCACCCTGGAGGGAGGGGGATGTCTTTCCTGGCAGGATATCTGCAACTCGCAGTTGTGACTAACACAGAGCTGGTGGATGGCTCCTTCCCCAATCCCAGGATTGTGCTGCATCCAGTATGTTCTCTTCAAGGCACAGGGAACCCCCCTCATCATGTCTTTCTGTGATAGTGCTGGGAAGTCTCTCCCCTCCATGCTAATGCCTTCACACAGAATCACAGAATGGTTTGGGTTGGAAGGGACTTTAAGGCTCATCTTGTTCCACCCCCCCTGCCCGTGGGCTGGGATGTCCCAGACCAGGTTGCTCCAAGCCCTGTCCAGCCTGGCCTTGGACACTTCCAGGGATGGGGCACCCACAGCCTCCCTGGGCAACATTTGTTCCCTGTTTTTCTGGAGGTCTCTTCGTTTGCCTGGGGGGACCCTCCCCTGAGGGTTTGCTGCAAACCAGGATCTGCCCCGGTGCAGCAGCCCTGCTCTGAGCTCTGAGCACACCCCAGCTGTACTGGGAGCACTGGTGCTGTTGTGGGCACACAGGGCCACACACAGGAGCACACAGGCTTGGCTACCAGAGTATTTGCAGCTCATGGAGATGTTGCCTCTAGTTCTAAAAACTGACCAAACCTGGCCCTGTTTTTGCTCCCAATATTGACACTACAATTGGCTGTTACTTCCCTGTTGGTACCAGGGGCTAACAAATGGTGGCTGGTCCCTCCTGGGCAGGCAGGGAGCTCGCTGGAACCCCCACGCTCTGCCTTGCTGCTCCACTTTGTCTTCCTCACTTTTCAGCATAACCAGAGAGCACAGACACAGCTTTGTGTCTCTAAGCAATACCCTCTCCCCTCTGTGGGTCTGGTAGGGGAGCAAAGCTGGGTACAGGCAGTCCCTGGGCTCTGGAGACACACGGGGGATGCTGGAGGGGAGCAGCTGGGGGTGTTCCGAGGCCTGGACCCTGTTCCTGCAGCTGGAGAGTGGATGTGGAGAGCCCATGCTGGCAGGATTGCATGGGATAGGGAGCCAGCAACTCACTGGCAGCTCCTCTTGCAGCCTGGGTCTGAACTTTGCCCTCACTCCCCTGGCACTTGCAGAGCTGCCTGGCTCGGGGGAGAACAAGCTGCACCTTTCCCAGCCTCAATTCACTAAATGCCAGCTCCGGGTTTGTTAGACCCGGCATCTGAGAAATCAGCTTTTCTTCCTGATGCCAGGGTTGGATCACAGGTGTGGTATGATCTCCTCTGTGGCAGAGCTGAGCTGGAGGCAGAGGCAGCACAGAGCTGCTCACTGCTGTCCCTGCAGAGCAATTTCCCCCCCACCCAGACCTCAGCTCTTGCCCTGTGCCAGAACTGTGGTAGGTGATAAAAGGCAGCAGATTCCAGGGCCTCCTGCTGGCCACACCTTCCTCTAGAGGAGGCACCTCCAAGGTTTCCTTCTCTGGGTGATCACAAATGTTTATTTTCCTGCATCCTCCTTCCCCTGCTAGACTTGGAGGGAGCTGAGGCGCATGAATGGAGCCTTTTGGATGGTCTTGCCAATGCCACCCTTCCCTCAGCCACTGAGGTGTCCAAGGGTCAGGGTGCAATGGCTTCAGAAAGGAAGTTTCCTACATCAAGATGTTTTTAAATGCTGTATATTTTATATTAAATTTTTTGGGATGTATGTAAAAATAGTTCATTTGTATTAAAACTTGTAAAATTGTATTAAAAAAAAAAAAAAGATAAACAAACCCAGACCCACACGCATCCAGTATATGAATGGCAATAAATGATTGTCTTGGATAACACACCCAGTGAGAGTGGGAACGAGTTTGCACCAGCAAAGGAAGGAGGTAAAAGTGTGAGTTCCCTGGCTCTCCTGTTGTAGGGAAACAGCCCAAGTGCTTGGATGCTCCTGGGATCCAATTCTGGCCTTTTTCCCCCCTCTCTGCTCAGCTTTGGGCAAATCTGTGCAGCTCTGAACACCTCTTCCTACAGAGTAAGTTTGCTTACCTGGTGGTTTTGTGGATCCCAGGCATTGCTTCAGTTGAGGCTGGTGGCGTGGTTTGAATCCCTCAGGATGGATGAAAGGTCAGGGTGAGCTGGAACAGGCACTGGGAGCACTGGAGACAAGCAATGTGGTGGGATGAGGAGGCCTGGGATGCTTCTCTTGAGCAGAGCAGGACCTGGGGTCACTGTCACCACACTCTTGACCGTGCAGGAGGAGGAGGAATGCTCTGCCTGCCCAGTGGAGGGAGCTGAGGTGTCAGGATGTGCCCAGAGCTGGGCAGTGGGACACTGGCAGGTGGTGCTGGTCCCCAGCGCTCTCACCACGTCACTGCCACGGTGCTGAAACTCAAACTGAACGTTAACCTTGCAGGACTCACCAGGGGAGATTATCTGAGGAAACCCTGGAGCACTCAAGGGACAGGATAAAGCTGATCCTCCACAAACTTAAAACAGTAGGCGACAAGCTTGTGCAATTTGACACGAAGGACACAACTAGGCAAAACTATCAAAAGGGTAAAATAGGCCCCACTGTTTAATAGAATTTAGTCTTAATGGATGTTAGTGGAAAACAAAACACATGATTAACACAAACAGAGCAGATGGTTTAAAATCTGTTGTCAGTCTGGTGATTACATGGGCTATTTTTTCCCCTCACTGTCTTGCTGCACGGAGCAGGTGCAGCTGGGGTCAGTTAGTCCCAGTTGCAGTGTACATAACTTACACACCATACAGTAGCTTCAAAATAGAGATCTAGAGCTTTTAAAAAATAGGCATTCTTCTGCAAAATCGAATGTTTAATTCCCTTATTGACAATGAGAGCAGCATCGTGCTGCCCTCAGGTGGCTCAGACAGCGGCAGCTCCACCCCAGTGTCCTCTTATCCCTGACCCTACAGTCCAAGACTTGCAGTTCTGGTTAGTAAATATATATAATAAATCACATTTAAAATATATACATTGGCCTTTTTAAAAAAAAAAAAAAAATAAATTTACAGTTTATCAACATGGGAAAAAAAGAAATAACTGGGTTTGTCCCAGGTTGACTCATGAGAGTAAAAATCAGTTTTAAAAGGTTTCTGTGAACCTCTTGATAAAGTGCCACTGGTTGTAGCTATTTGAAAACATCATGTCCATGATGTGGCACTTGCCTGTCAGACAATGGGCAGTGGATACACTCAGAGTGGGACAGAAATCAGAGAGACCAGTTCATCAGGAGAGAAGTGTCTTGGCGCCTCACAGTGACCTCAAGTCCCAGCCGACAATAGGATTTTAGGTTTTTTCAGGACTTTTTTTGTCTTTGCCTTTCAGCCCAGAAGCCAGGCTCTCACCTGCACAATTGCCCTCAGGAGCAGAGACCCTTGGGATTGTCCAGCTGGGCTTTGCTCCCCTTCCCGTGCAACGCGACAAGGGGCTGCAAACAGGCCAGTTCAGCCGCAAACTCCCAGAAGGATTGGGAAGCAACTTCCTCCTCAGCCACCTTCTCCCTTTCCAGTTTGGCTTTGCATTGGCGATTTTTTTTTTTTTTAAAAAAGGGAGGGGAATACGTGGATTTTTCTTTCCCTTTGTTCCGATTTTTTTTTTTTTTTTTGGTAGCAAATGGCACTTCAGCACAATCTTTCAGTTCCCTTCTGGTGCTCCGATGCTTTCATTTGCTTGGCATGCCGGGCGCGAGCCAAGTTCGGGGCTCTTGGACATATTTAGCCATGCACTACTGAGCAGATCCTGCGAGAGAGAGAAATCTGTCTCCGAGCGATGCAGCCGCTTCCTCCCGCCTGGATGCAGGGAGCTGTCGCTGCAGCCACGGGCTGTGGCCGCATCCAGCGCACAGGAGCTGCTTCCCGAGCCGCATTCCCGCGGTGCACGCGGGGTCAGCTCTCCCGCTGGGCCCTGGTGCCGCGGGGAAGGATCGCGCCGAGCCCCGAACGCTGCTACTGTTTTAACAATGCTGGCGGCGGCGTTTGTGCCAGCAGCTTCCTGCAGGGCGAAGGTGGGGGGACCGGGAAAACTTGGGCTGTTTTCTCCCGAAGAAAAAGGAGAGGGGAGAGGAAAAAAAAAAGAAATTAAAAAAAACATCGACACGCTGCTACTTCACTCTGGAAGGACCGGGGTGGGGATTTGTGTAGGCACGGTGTTGGCAGAGGGTGAACTCCATTGAGCAGCACGGATCCAGACGGACTGGCCCAAATTCCCAGGCCTTTGGCGCTGCCATCACCATCCTCATCGCTCTGGGAAGGGGCAGGAAGAACCCCCATGTCCGGCAGGGCTGTGGCAGAACATCCACTGCTTCGGAGGCTGTGCCAGCCCTGTCCCGAGGGGGTTGTGGGTCCCGCCGGAGGGATTTCGATCCACTTGGATTACACGCTGCCTGACGCTGATGCATTTGGAAAAGCGGCAAATAAAGCAGAAAGGTTCCTTCTCGCTCCACAAGCTGCCAAATTGTGACAAGCCCTGTCTTCTTTTAGCTGCTGTCAGGCCTTGCCGGGGCTGGGACTGCTCAGTAAATCGCCAGCACGGTGGCGGCTGCCCAGGGAGGTCTCTCCTGTGACACATTGTTGGCAGGGGATAAATAATAAGAGGCAAGACTCAACAATGCAGTGGGGAAAGAGAAAGGTCCCTTGTGGAGGCTCCTCAGCTTTGTGCAAGGGAGCGAGGGCTTCTCCGTGGCCTCCAGGACTGCATGTGCAGCCCTCTCTGGGCTCTCCTCCTGCTTCCAGTCTGGTGGGAAATGCTTGACCCCCTCGGAAACCAGCCCGCGGCCACGCTGGCACGTGTGACACAGAGCCAGGGGTGAGCAAGGGGGGCAGCTGTGTTCCCAGCCGCAGTGCAAAGTGCGGGGAGGGAGTGGCTGGAGAGACCTGGAGGCGCCGCTCGGTGCCAGATCCGCTCCTCCCCATGGCGAGGGGCACTGGTGGAGCAGCCGGAGGTGAGGAGGGGAAGGAGGGAGCAAGCCTCAGTCCAGCATGGCGTCCAGCTGGTCGGCCAGGTCGTCGAACATGTTGCTGATGTCTTCCAGGATGTTCTTGGCTGAGTGCACAGTCCCAGGGTGGCTGGGGAGGAAAGGGAGAGAGTCAAAGCACTGCCCAAAGGCTGGGGAAAGTTTGGCCAGGCTGGAACCGACCAGTGTCAGCTGGAGCTCAGCACATAGCTGGGCTTGAGCACAAGTGTGATGCAGTGCCTGTGCACAGCTTCCCAATCCCACCTCGGCAGGATTTCCCTCACCTCTCTGCCTCCTCCACCGTGATCTTCTTCTCAGCCGCTTGCAGCGTGGCTGCCAGCGTGGAGTTGGTCTGCTCCAGCCGCTGCTGGGCCAGGGTGGCCCCCGGGGCAGCTGCCAAAGGCTTTGCCAACACCTTGCTGCCCATGTCCAGTGTCAGTGAGCTGGGACCAGGCAGGGACCCGATCACATCCGGCACTGCCTCGGTGGCTGCCCAGGGAGCAACGGTGTGGCGGGAGGGCTGCAGGACCTGCTGGTAGATGGTCTTGGGCCCAGAGAAGACGAGCTTGGTGGATGCCACGGAGGTGTGCTTGGTGGGGACATCTGCAAAGGAAGGGGACTCATGGCACGTGGTGGCACAGGTCCTCCTCGCTTCCCATACCAACACAGGAGGGAGACCCAGGCCCTGCCACCACCTCGGGGACACCCCCACAATCTCCCTTACCTAGGGTGGGTGTCCTCACCACGGCCGTGCCGACCAGCTCCGTGGGGCTGGGGGCTTTGGTGGGGCTCGGTGCCTTCTTCATCCCTTTCTCCAGCGACAAGATGCTTTTCTCTATCTCGGCAATCCTGAACTCCACGCTGTCGTCATCAAAGGCATCCCCGGCCAGCCCGGCCCGTGGTGGCTGTGCCGGTGTGGCAGGGCCTGCGATGCTCACTGCTTGTGCCTGGGCATACTGGGGGGCAGGGGTGCCCCCCGGCTCAGCCTGCCCGGCCATGCTGAACGCCTTCAGCACCGCCTGCAGCGGCTCCCGCTCCCTGAAGCGCGGCCGGCGCTTCACCGTGTCCGACTCGGTGAGGTTGAACTCCAGCACGGGCGGCTCCTTGGTGACAGTGGGAGCTGCCGGCTCCTTCCCAGCAGAACAGGGGGGCTCTGCTGGCTGGGAACCAGGCTCTGAGTCTGGCACAGCTGTGTCAGCCTTGGGATGCCCCGTGGGCTTTGGCCGCTGTTTGATGGTTAAGTTGCCTTCTTCCGCGAAGGGGATGCACTCACTGGAGCTGTTCTGGGAGGATGAGGAGGAGACCCCCGGCTTGGCCTCCTCCTCCGTGTCCGAGCAGGCATCCTCCCGCTCGCCCTGCGCAGCCACCTCTGTCTTGGGACCGCTGGGCTCGCTCAATGTCCGTCTCCGTGGTTTGCTGCTCTCAAAGGGGTCCCTGCTGCCATCAGAAAGCGTGGCACTGCTGGTGTCACCTCCAGTGTAGGACTCATCACCCACGTCTGCCCGGGGGAGACAGTCCTGAGTCAGGTGCAGTGGTTTTGGGGCCAGGACGGGCTTGGGCGGACTTGCCCCTGGTGTTCCCTCCAGCGCAGCCGCCAGGCTCTTCACTGTCCTGCCACGGCCAGTGTCACCAGGGGTGTCACCTGCATCAACCACATCCTGGGGGGCCGTGGGCTGCTGCTCGGGGTTGGGGGGCCGCTCACTGTCTGCCTCAGCAGCAAGGGCGCTGGAGACAGAGCTGAGGCGCTTGGGAGGCGGCGGCGGAGGGCCCTTGCGCTTGGCCCGGATGGCGAAGGACTGGCTGCGGGTCACCTTGGCATCCACCTGCAGACAGGCCCGTGGCATCTGGCTGCGGCCCGGCCGCCGTGTCAGCGTGGCGTAGGAGCCCAGGGTGCTGGTGGGAGCCCCCTCCTCCTCCTCGTGCTCCCCGTCCGACAGCGCGTAGCGGTTCAGGCTGTGCGAGCGCTTCTTGTGCTTGAAGCCTTCGCTCCCGTTGTGCTGCTCCCCGGCTGTGGGGGACGTGGTGGGCGGCTCCGTGGGGCCACACTGGCTGTGCAGGTAGGAGAAGCCTTTTTGGGCTGATGTCTGCAGGCTGCTCTTCTGCCCGGGGGAGATGGAGGGGTATGGCTGTGCCAGGGCCTTGGGCTGCTCCACTCCCAGGAGGGATGGGACTGTCGGGGATTTCAAGGAGATGTGTGGGTACATGAAGACGTAAGGGGCTGTTCCCTTGCTGGGGGTCTGGGGAGGAGTACAGGGGGTGACTGCTGGAGTCCCGGCTCCTTTCTGAGCCGCGGGCCAGGCGTACTGATCTGTGCCTTCGGGCAGATTCCTCTCCTTGAGAGGGCTGCCTCCGCTGCCGTTGGCAAAGCCGTTCAGCCCCTCGGGGGACACGAGCTTCCCGTAGGGCTCGGGACTGGGCCGTCCTGGCAAGCTGGCCGGGCTCTCCTTGCTGCGGGGGGGTGCACAGGACTGCCCACTGCTGCTGCTGCTCTCCCCGCTGCCCAGGCTCTCCTGCGAGGGGCTGGAGAGGCGCCGGGACAGCACGTTGTCCTGCGAGTGCCCCGAGCCCCGGGACCGCACCCCGATGCTCTCCTGGCTCCGTGACATTCCCTGGCTGCTCTTGATGCCGAGTGTCTCATGGCAGCTGTTGGACATGGCCGTCTGGAGCTCGTAGCTGAGCTCGCTGTCCTGGAAGGTCGTCATTTTGGGGGTGTGTGGGGACTGGCACTCCCCGTTCTCCAGCGACTCGATGGTGACAATGTCCAGGGAACCGGGGACTTTCCGTCTCGCCAGAGTTGCTTCTGCTTGGTTGAGGCTTTTGCGGAGGTCTCTGAGCTTCTTGACGGCCAACATGATCTTTTTCTGGTGGCCTGCGGGAAGGAAAAGGACATTACGTTGGCTCCAGCCCCCAAGGCCTTTGTTTTCTGGCCAAGAAGAGTCACGGTCACGTCACCAACCAGAGCAAAGGCCTCCGGGTTATTCAAACCCTGCCTATGGGAGGGAACAAACTACCTCCACCGTCTACCTGGCTCAGCCCAGCTCCAGCCTGCCAAGGAGAATCCTTAGGGACAACCAGGAACTGCCTTTTCCGGGTGCTCAGGACATGCCTGCACCTCCCAGCCTGAGGGAGAATGGGGGGTGGGGACTGGGTGGGAAACTTGGCTGCCCTGGGCCACCCCAGCACGGTGGGAGGGACTCACCCAGCTTGTTGATGCCAATCTCTTGCAGATCCTCCCATGTCAGGTCCGTCACGATGGTGATGGAGTCATAGCCATTGTTCACCAGCTTTTTGTGGTACTGAGGCAACCCAATGGCACTGAGCCAGTCCATCAGGTCAGCCTGGAAAGAGCACGGAGATGCTGCTGTGAGCATCGAGGTGTTGGCAGCACCTTCATTACCCCGTCCCTGTCCCTGCCCCTGCAACTGCGTTTTCAGCATCTCTCTGACTGCATTAACTCAGTCCAAGCCATTGCAGTGTGTATTTACTTAGACCCGCTCCTGTCCTGCCCCGGAGTGAGAGAGCTCTGAGAAAAACCCAGAAAAAGAGGGTGACCAAAGCCCCAGTGCCAGGGACTCACCGGGATGTAGTTGGGCAGCCACTCGGCGATGGTGAGCTGCCCGATCTCCGTGGAGATCTTTTTCCTGTGGCCTGGCTTGGTCACGCCGATGGCTGTCAGATCCTAAGGGGAGCAGAGTGGGGCCGTGGTCAGCTCAGGGAGCACGCAGCAGTGGGTACCACTGTCAGCAGCTCAGGGGATGCTGCCCAGGGCGAGGAAGGACCTGCCCTACCTCTGGGGTCATGCGGCTGATGGTGGGCACGTCGTAGCCGGCGTTGAGGAAGTTGGCAGTGTACGACTCCAGCTGGAACTCACGCAACCAGTTGTAAATGGCTTCTGCATCCTGAGGAGAGGACAGGACACAGGACAGCCTGTCACAGTGGCTGCAGGGGCTGGAAGGACCTGGCTGCTCCAGGCATGACAGCAGAATCCCCTTGGGCAAGACCCACTTGTCCCCAGTGTTCTCAAGACCCAATTCCCTGTGTCCCCAGGGCAGTGAGAGCTGGGCTGAGCACCCCAAAAACAGAGTCCTCTCACCCAGCACACCATTTCCCAGTTGTCCCGGTTACCTTCCCCTCGAGGAGCTGCTCAGGACGCAGAAACTGGTGGGAGAAGACCCTGTCTCCTGGGGGGCAGCTGCCTGGGGTCTGTAGGCTCTGTGATCCTGGTCGAGAGGAGAGAGAACTGTCACGGGGGCACTTGAGCAGCGAGCAGCACCCAGGGCTGGGGAAGCATCTGTCCCAAGGTCCCATGGAGTTGGGACAGCCCTCACCTGCTGTGGTTGTCACCTGCCCATTGCGTGGCTCTGATCCCAAAAGGTGTTGCTGGAGGTCATCGCTGGAGGAGGGCAGAGGCTGAGGGAGAGAAGGAGTGAGTGGAGGAGGCACCCTGCTCCAGAGACAAGCCCTGCCACACCCCCAGGAGCAGAGGGGTGGTCCCTGCATTGGGCTGCTGGGCACAGCTTCCCCCAGTGAAGGGCTGATCCCCTAGACAGGATTTGGACCAGGGCCTTTTTTATCCTCTCAGATGACAGAGGACACGGTGGAGATGTGCGCGGTACCAACCCAGCTCCACTCAAAAAGGCCAGCTGTGCTTTGGGGAGCAACTGGGGACCCCCCAGAAGCATCTCCCTGCTGACTCTTGGCAGCAAGTAGGGGTTTGTTGGAGGATGCTCAGCCCCAGCAGCCCTTCCTTTGAAAGGAGGGATACAGGAGGACAGGGAAGGGGCTGGGGCTCCATCTCGAGCCTGAGCTGGCCCAGGGACGGGCTGGGGGAGCAGGGGCTGGTGCCTACCCTGGCGTTCTCGATGAGGATGCTGGTGCTCTGCCCATTGGTGCCCTCGGTGCTCTGGCCGCTGCCGGCGCTGCGGATGCTGCCGATGCTGCCCTCGCTGCCCACGCTGTTCCTGTCTCCTGCTGCTTGGGGCAGGCAGGGAGGCCGTCAGGAGCACCCCGGGATCGGGGCTGACACAGGGCACAGAGGTCCCCAGCAGGGACCCGAGTGCCAACACAGTGACACCAGTAAAAAACAGCCTCCCACAAGATCCCTCCGGCCACAGACGACGCACCGGTTCCCTCCCACCTCCCAGCATGCACAACACAGACAGGGTGACCTGGGCTGGCAAGGGACACACAGAGGGGACACGGGGACGCAGCCTGGCTGAGAGACACAGGGAGTGAAGGGGCTGCTCTATGGGCTCCCCTAAACCCCCTTTCCCTGCGCCTGCTCCCTCTCATCTGGCTGCTTCCCCGCTGAGAGGTGGAAGGAGAGTCTCCCCCTGTGTCCCCCTGCCTGGGCAGGGCTGGGAACAGGGGAAGGTCCCCAGCCCCTCTCCCTCCCCAGCTGCTCCCCTGACCTGAGCTGTCAGGGCCCGGGGCCGTCCGGGTTAGGGTGAGGTGGCCACTTGGGGCTGCCTGGTGAGGACACTCGTCAGGGAGGTGCTGCAGCCCACCGGGGGGTGCTGGGAGGGCCCCGGGGGGACCCTGGCGCTGGTGTGCGGGTGCCACACGGGGGACAACCATGCCTGCATTCAAAGACAAAACACGTGTGGTCAGAGCTCATGCAGGAGGCAGCGAGGGGAGGGGGATAGCTGAGCCTCACCCCCCAAATGACCACCCCACCAAGGGTACAACTTCCTGTGCCCACCCGGGTCCTTCTCTTCCCCGCTAGCTAGCCAGGGCTGCGGGGCCTGTCCTACAGGAGGTGCTGGGAAGGCTGGGATGGTTTCACACAGGGGACTGTCCCCAGCACGGCCACTGACCTGTTCGCTTGCTGATGACCTCAGCGATGGAGGGCGGGAAGTATCCGACACGGTCAGTGCCTTTCTGGGCATCGTGGATGTGCCCCTTCCATCGCCCGTCCGGATGCTGCTCCAGCACCTGCCGTGGGGACGAGAGGGATGGGATTGGTACCCAGGGCCATGGTGGGGCAGGGGGATGGGGAGCAGGGAGCAGCCTCACCGTAATGACATCTCCTGCTCGGACATTGAGTGCAGTCGGGTCGTGGAGATTCCAAAAATCCTTCAAAGCTCGGACCTTCAGGATTCCTGATGCCTCTGAAGGCAAGGGACAGAGGGAAGAAAGAAGGTGCCAGAGTGCAGGGAGGAAAGAGAGAGGGTTTAGGGAAGGCAGAGGGAGAAAGCAAAAGCGAGGAGAGGGGAGAAGAAAACATTACTACTGCAGGAAGAACTTGATCCCCAGACACTGTCCACATGTGGGATGGGGGCACATATGACACGGGACTGGGATGCTGGCACTTAGAGCCACACTGGTTTAGGCTACTCAGGAGCATTGGGAGCCCAAGCAGATCCCAGCGGGAGGAAACCCCTCTCAGTGCTGTCCCCACCTCACCTCTCAGCAGCTGCTTGATGTCCTTGCTGGCATGTGAGGTGGTGAACTGGTTGACGATGTCCAGCGCCGTCTGGTTGTAGGTGTTCCTGATGTTCACGTCAACGCCACCCTGCCCAGGAGGAGACGTGGTCATGCCCAAACCCCCCACCTGCTGCTGAGCCCACGGGAGACGAGGGACAGAGGGGAAGGGGTGCTGGCTGACCCCCAGGGGCCCGTCCCCCCGTGCAGCCCCGTCCCCACCGCGCTCACCTCCAGCAGCAGCCGCACCACCTCCGTTTTACCGTAGAGTGCGGCCTCGTGCAGGGCCGTGCCTGTCTTTGTCTGCTTGTTGATCTCGATCCCAGCCTTCAGCAGCTGCCTGGTGGCAAGGAGGGAAAGGCATGAACAGCAAGCCATGGCCATCAGGGCCAGGCAATGGGCTGCTTTGTGAGGGGAAGGGGACAGCACCTTGCACCTTGCCTTCGGGGTGAAGAGCCTGCAGCAGGGAGGTGGGTTTGGGAGGATGTGGGACTGAAGCCATGATGGGTTTTTCCAGGAAAGGGCAGTGCCCTGGGCTGGCAGGGGGATTACCTGATGATCTCCTTGTGCCCGTTCTTGGCTGCCAGGTGCAGGGGGGTGGTGTAGTTGGGGTCAGTGCAATCCTTGGACTGTCCCTCCAGGAGGGCGACACACAGATGGCTGTTCAGCAGCAGCTGGGCCACCTGCACGGGGCACAGGTGAGCAGCTTGTATGCAGGTACCCCCACCTGCACCCTCCCAGCAAGGGACTTGGGGCCAGCCCACCACTCCCCATCCCACCATTCCCCTCCATCCAACAGCCCCAGGGCTCAGCCTGAGCCGGACAGTGCTTGGCAAGGCCACACTGTCGTGAGGGGCCATAAAAGGTCACAGCAGCCAGAAATAGTCTTCACATAATCAGGCTTTTCAGACCAAGCCCTAAAAACCTCCAGTCTCTCCAGCCCAGAGCGACTCTCAGCGTCTCAGGGCAACCCAGAGGCACAGAGGAGTTATTTTTACTGCCCTGTTTATAGCTGCAGACATTATGGATACTCCAAAAATGGAAATATCCCCCTTGTCCCCTCCTGGTGGGGCATGGAACAGTCTGGCTGGCCGTGCTCCAGCCCAAACTGGCAGTGCTGGCTGCATTGGGGTCTCCCAGAGCACAGAGTGGCCAATCCCCACAAGCTGTGCCAGGGACCTCGAGCGGGGCCGGATGCTCAGAGTTTGCTGGGATTAGCCAGCTCAGCCTATCCGCGCTTAACCGTAAGCAAAGCCGGGCTGGGTGGGGGGAGGCCGTGGAGAACCGGGAGCGAGAACTCCTGGCTTCCCTCCCAGCCTGACGCTACCCTGCTGCGAGGTCAGGAGCAAGACCCGCAGCTCCCAGACTCAGGATCTGGCCTTGTCCTGCCATGGGAGGAGGCAGGTGCTGCCTGCTGGGCTCTGAGGCTTGTGGCAGCAGGAGAGGGGCTGCGGCCAGACCCAGCGCTTTGCTCCCAGAGGATCCAGTCGGCTTCAGAGCCGCCCCCGGAGAACGAACCAGCACAGGGCAGAGCCCCACAGCACCCACCTTCAGCCTCCCAAACTCGCAGGCCAGGTCCAGCGGGGTTTTCTTCGCCTTGTTGATGAGGCAGGGGTTGGACTGGTGCTGGAGCAGCATCTCCGACTGCGGGGGAGCAACGTGGCACGGGGGGGCTCAGCACCACCCCGCACCCCTGCCCCCCTCTCCCCCAGCGTGGCGGGTGCTGGGCTCTCACTTACCACCTCGTAGTGGCCGTACTGTGCCGAGAGGTGCAGCGGGATCTGCCCGTCCAGCGAGGCCATGTTGACGGAGGCGGCGGCGCGGAGCAGCACCCGCACGGGCTCCACGCGGCCCTGCCACGCCGCGTAGTGCAGGGGCCGCATCCCTGCGGGAAACGGCGCTCAGCGGGGCTGGGCACGGCCCCCGGCCTCGCCCGGGGGGCTGAGCTGGCTGCCAGGGGCCGTGCTGGGGGTCACTCCTTACCGTTGCTGTCCTTGATGTCCACAGTGGCCTGTGCTTCCAGGAGCAGGGAGATGAGGTCCAGGCTGCCGCCCAGGGCCGCGTGGTGCAGCGCCGAGAACCTGGGACACGAGGCAGGGCTCAGCCCGGCCCCACAGCTGACCCCACAGCCCCCTCTGCGTGGGGACACGGGCTGGGATTGTCACCAGCTGTTCATGGCTATGTCCCTCCCGATTCCCTGCTCCCAGTGCCTCAGTTTCCCCATAACAAAACACAGATAAATCCCTCCAGGCTGTGTGTGCTCCAGAGCTCAGCAAGGGATGCAGGAACTCTGTGTACCTTGGGAAACCCCAGGGAGAGGGTCCCTCACCCCCCCTGTCCTGTGCAGGAGGCAAACAGGCAGGATGGAGGGAGGTGCACCTCCCCTCTCCCCAGTGCAGCCAGGCAGCCAAACGCTGCTCACAGCATCTGGCAAGCGCATCGGCCCAGTGGCTACTCCTGCCCCCTCTGCCAGCTGCCCCCTCCCCGTGCCAGCAGGGATGCCGGGAGACCACAGCGGAGCGTGGGAGGCCGCTGGGAATGAAAGAGCCCTGTGTTTTGGGGCTGTGAAAGGGGCCTGTCTGCCTGGCGCTCCCCCCGTGCTGTCACGTGGAGGGCCAAGGCCGAGCAAGAGGGTCCCTGTGCCACCAGGGATTAGCCCCTGTGCTAAGGGGTGTGAGGGGCTCCTGACAGCACCAGCATGGGGCTCTGATGGGCTCTGCAGGGTCCCAGCCCCATGCTGGGGATGCAGCTCGGCCTGCATGGCTCTCCTTGTGATCTGCAGTCCCAGAGCACCCCCAAACCCCTGTTCAGTCTCTGGACGTTGCAGGAGGGACACCAACCCCAGCAGAAAGGGCTGCTCCCTCCTCCAGTACACCCACCGTGTCCATGGGGCACAGCAAAACCTCTGCCTCAAAGTGTGAATGCAGGGGGCACAAAATCCCCCTGAGCCAGCCCTGTGGGGGCCCTTGCAGGGCCTGCTCTGTCCTGGGGCAGCTGTACAAACCCCTGCTCCCCTGCCCCATCCCTTCCAAGCCACAAGTGAGGTGATGCCAAGGACACCACCAGCAGCACGGCTCTCCCAGGAGGACACACACTGCCGTCCCCATGCTCGGGTCTCACCTCCCCATCATCCCCTTCCTGTGTCCCAGCAAACCCCAATGCCCTGCCTGTGTCCCCCTGGCAGGGAATGGACCCTTTAACCCCATTCCCATCAGCAGCCCTCCTGGAGCTGCCCGAGCCCAAACCCTGTGCCTTATTGGAATCAGATCATTGCTTCTAGTATTAGATTATTTTTTTTCTATTAAGCTCCATCTGCGCAGTATTATTTTAAGATGGAGCTATGCTGCATGTTCCCAACCCCCCACTGGCCTGTTAGGACTCATCATGGACACCTCTTCCTACAGAGTCCTCCACAAGAAAACATGTAGAAATTAGGTACAACAACAGAACATAAAACAATGCTAATGACTGACAGGTCAGAGTTAATTCAATAAGAATAACATGCTTATTTATTTTATGGGCCTTTGCGGTTTCTTTAACTCTCAGTACCCAGCGTATTAAGTACTTGGATTTTGGAAGTGATGAACTACACAAATATGCTGTGGTCACTTGGCAACCTCATCTTTTCTTTCCCTAACCCCCCCAAACAATGGGATTTTGCTTTTGGGATATTAAACACAGGCACAAGCACGTGCTGGGGCTGGCTGAGAGCTCCTCCGTGCTTCAACCAGCACTCGGGACACAGGGCACTGGCTGAACGTGCTGCCATCCTTATTCACTCCCATCCCTATGGAGGGGGATGCAGAAGAGCTTTATGAAGGATTTTCAGGATGGATTGCACAGCCCTCAGCTCGGATCCGGGCAGGTGTTGGCTCTGCCTCTGCAGGGCTTGCCCTGGCTTTGGGATACTCTTGTGTTCTCCAGAGTGCAGCAGCTCCCCTCCAAAGCTGTACAATGCCCTGAGCTGCAGGACCAGCTGGCTACGGGGGAGGACAAGCCCACCCGGGCTGGTGGCAGCAGCACCCAGCACCCTGCAGGGGAGCACTCACCCGTCCGCATCCTGGTAGTTCACGTTCAGGCGCTTGGCAGATCCCAGGAGCTCTGTGGAGAGAAGAGCCGAAGGTCAGGGCAGGAGGCAGAGCCTGCACTGCCCCACGGGCCCCTGGGACCCCACATGGACCCCATCGTGCAGCCACACCGACCTCCCAGCGCACAGAACAGCGCCTGGCCCATCCCGGTGGCCTCTTCTCTCCTCTCCTCTGCTCTGCTCTGCCTCCACGTTCACCTCCACGAACCCTCAATGGACTGACCAGCTCCAGCTCAGACCCTTTTCCCCCTCTGTCCCTCCTGCCCCATCTCTGTGTGCCCCCGGGATGGGTCGGACCCCGCAGCTCCTGTCACCCTGGCTCAGAACAGCGCTTCCCTCCCCTTTATAGGCACTGACACCCCAAAACTGCTGAGCGGAGCCCTTTTGCCCCCCACTCACTCCCTGTGCCGCCGCTGCCACTCAGGCCTGGCCCACAGACCACATGGTTGGCATTTTTACGGCCAGGGCAGAGGCTGAAGCTTCCAGCTGTGAATGCAAGGATTGTGCCACCTCGGGTACCCCCATCCCCCTGCCCATCCCTCCCTCCGCTTAGGGGACCTCTGGGCAGCAGAGGATGCTCACCCCACCCTCGGCACAGCCTCACACGCACCCCCAGTGCACCCCCAGCTCCCCGCTCCTTCCCGCAATTAATTCCGATGAATTCCTTCCTCCCACACAGAGAGGACATTTTATTCTTCACCGAGGGGCTGAGAGCGGATTAACATCTCTGGAATTCATCCGCCAAGTCAAAAGGGAAAGAAAGGGGAAGGTATGTGGGGGGCAAGAAATGCCGCTGCTCCTCCTCTGCCTTTCCAGGCAGCCCCATGGCCGAGCCAGGGAGGATTAAACGCTTTGAACAGTTTCTGTGCTTTTTCCTATGGAAAATCCAAGTCTGAGACCTGGGCTCCGAGCCTCGGGGTGAAACAGCTGCTCAAACCCCACTGAAATGTGGGAAATGGGAAAGGAGCCCCCTCCCTTGCAGCCGGGTAGATCTCCAGGGCTGCAGATCCCTCTCCCCCTTCTCCTTCACCTCCTCCTCAATTCCCTTCTCTTCGCCCTCTCCCGAAGTCTCTGCCCACCTCGCATGGCAGATCCCATACAAAGACAGAGTGGGCTGTGTGACCCCTCTGCCGGAAAAGGAGGGCTGAGGAGGGGCTGGCTCATTCTTCATGCAAATGGATAATTAAAGGAAACCAAGGACCGGGGTGTTCATTACTGCAATTTACAGTGTTTTGTAAACAGCCTAATTAATGCAAAATGGGCTTGGAGTGGCTGCTGGTGAAGGACTCGTGACTCGTAGCCACAGCTGAGGGGATCAAGACAGGATCACCCTAATTACCTCTTCCAGGGGCTGTTTGCCTTTGAGCGGAAGCCACCAATCCGACAGCCCTTCCCGAAGGAACTGGCTCCCAAAGCCATCGCTAGGCGTAACTCCCGCTGTCCCCTCCCACCCCCATATTGCCCAAGAGCTCAGGATCCCGGGTCTCCATCCAGGACAAGCCTCTCCCCTTGGCCCCACCAGCCAGGGGAAAAAAATAACATTTCACTTGTAACATTTCCCCACCGGGAAAAAAATAACATTTCACTTGTAAACAGGCCACTTGAGATCCGAGTCCCGGAGAGACCGCAACCACCGCCCCCTGCAGTGCCACTGTCGCGGGGCCAGGATCGCACTTGGGCAGTACGGCAGAGCCAGGAAGGGGCTCAGCTGTGGCGGGCAAAGGTCTCATCCTGTCCCTCCAAAAAGTCTTGGGACAGATCCTGCAAGCGGGAAGCAGGAAGGGCTGGGAAGTGTTCGCTGCTGGGGGATTTTCAGAGCACACAATTGAGATGAAATTAAAGATAAACGAACCACTGATCCACAGGCAACCTCCCGCTCCCTGAGCAATGCCCCAGCCCCCTGCCTTTAACTGGGGGCTATAAATAGGTATTTTAAAGGATAAAGTGTGGGGTGGGAACTGAAGACCAACGGGGGATTGCTCCCATCAGCTGCAGCTGAAAACTGCCACCAGGTTTTGCTCTGAGAAAGGGTGGGGAGCAGGAGAAGGAAGAAGAAGAGGAGGAGGAGGAGGAGGGGTCCTTACTCAGGGCAGGAGGGGCAGAACCTGAATGCTGAGAGCTGGGTGGGCAATGCTGGGAAGAAAAGGGCTTCATGGAGGTGCCCACTGAGCACCAGCACATCCAAAAGAGGCACAAACATTCCAAGCCCCCGGGGGCTGGTCCTGGAGTTAAGCAACGCCGACTATTTGAAGAGGGAGAGCTCACCCCAAAATCCCATCCCTGACCTATTCCTACAAGGGGACTGGGCTGGCCGGGGGGTCCAGCAAGCAAGGTTGGGATGTGATGGGTGTCCTTGCCTGCTTCTCAGCCCCAGGAGGCAGCTGTCAGCATCTGCATCTCGGTGACCAACATTCCTCAAATTAGTTCCCTGCTCTGGCAGCCCAGCAAGGTCAGGACTCAGGGCAGGACCACGCGGACACAGCGTGGGTGGCAGGAAAAACAGCAGGTCCCAAACAGCAGAGTCAGGAGCAGCATCCCCTTTGGGAGTCTCCCCAGATGCCTGGATTCACCTCGGGCAGGAAAGGAAAGGGCTCATCCCCGGTTTGTAGGTGCCTAAATCGCTGCTTGGAGAACTGGAGGGTTTGTAGGAAGGTTGGAAGGTGCGGGGCTGTGCAGTCCCGGGCACAAAGGCTCGGGAAAGGAGGGGACTGGAGGGATGGAGGGGAAGCAGAGCACAGCCGGACAGCCGGGACCCCTCCACCAGCACCGTCCTGCACACCTCGCCCCTCCTGCACACCCCGCCCCGTGCAGCACATGGGGCCGGCAAAGCAGCCCCCAGGAACGCAGTGACAGGAAGGCAGCTGGTGAGAAGCTTCCCTGCATCCCTCTTCCTCCTTCCATCCATGTAATCCTTTTCACAGATTCCCCAGGTTTTCTCCCCATTTCTTCAGCTCTTTCTCTCCCTGTTGGTGCCCAGGCTCCCCATTCTTTTCCACACAGATGTTCTGGGGTTCAGCAGAGGCCGGGCCAGGCTGTTCCCAATCCCACAGTCCTCCCAGACCAGCTGGCTGAGAGGTGCAGCTCCGGCCAGGAGAGGCTTGGAAAGGGCTGCAGGGTCGATCCAGCTACAGCACTGGGATGGGGCAGCCGGATCCTTCCCAACCACATCATCACCCCCTTTAAATTTGCACCAGGGCCGGCGCACCCGCGGAGCTGATCCACACCCCTCACTTCCCATACGAGCATGCTCATGTCCCGGAAAGATGAACCCAGAAGAAAATGGACTCAGTGCTGAAATGCAAAACGCCCTGAAGGGGATATTTCCAGGGAAAACCCAGCTTGGTGCACCCCAAGGGTTAACTCCAGCCGTGGGTTCCCCCTGCTCGGCCCCACTTCTCAGCACGACCCCTCCAAGGGGTCCCGCCAGGCTCCCACCCCGCTCTGCTCCCGGCCCTGGCGTGTTCTCCAGCGCCTGCCCGGGCAGGACGAGGCTCAGCAGTGCTGGGCCGGGCCTGAGCGAGGCCTCGAGGGAGCCAGCGAGCTTCTGTGCAGTGTCTGGCTGCCAAGCGGCAGCGGGAAGCACCTCCGGAACGCTCCGGCAAATTGCTTACAAATGTCGGGCCGGCCGCCGGCCGTGGCGAAGGCAGCGCTCACCACACGGGGCCGAGACCCTGATCCACGGCACGCTCTGGCTCTGGCCCTTGGCCTTTCAGATCCCTGCTGACCGGGATGGCACAGCCCCGCACGGCGCATTCCCAACCACCTCCCCCGGCCCAAGCAGCCCCCTCTGCCCGTGCCTCAGTCTCCCCGCGGGGCTGGGCTGCAGCCCCGTGGTGGGGATGCCAGGCTGGTCTGAGTTCCTGGCGGGGTGCAGGGGGCACCCGGGGAGTGGCCGGCCAGGGCGGGCGCCTCACCCGCACCTCTGGCAGCCGGCCCGGCACAAACTCGTATTTACCCCCCCAGGCACTCGCCCGGCGCCGGCTGTGCCGGCTGCGTGGAGCCGGGCGTGCCCTCGCCCGGCCAACACCCCCTGTGCCAGCACACCGGACACCCTGAGTCACCCCCTGCCCTTCAACGGAGAGCTCGTTCCGCAGGGATACCCCCGAGCTTTGCCCCGAGGTCCTGGAGATGGACACAATCCCTCCAAAGTGCTGATCTGCAGTGACATGCGCTCACCTGGGTTTGGCTGTGGAAGGAAATGCCCAGATATCCCGTGGAGAGTCCTGCCCCTTGGCTCTCACACGGTGAATCAGGCTCCAGGAAACAGTGCCTGTGCTGTGACCCCCTCAGTTTGGCCCACCAAAGCAGAGCTCCTCCACCTCAAGGCTTGGTCGCTGTGCAGGACACACAGATCTGTAACTGGAGATCCATCTCCTTGCCAGAGATGCTTGGAAAAATACCCCTTTCTCTGGTCTTGTGTCAGACTCTCATCCCTTCCCTTTGTCCCGGGAAGTCACATCCCCACGCTGCTGGCTGCAAGTATCCCTGTGCCATGAACCTCCCCAAGCTGCAGGTCTGAGCATCCCTGTATCATGTACATCCCTGTGCTGCCAGGCATGAGCATCCCTCAACAACCATTCTGAACGTCCTATACCATCAGCATCCCTGGGTATCCAGGCCTGAGAATCCCTGCAGTGCCTGCTACAAGTACCCTGCATCCAGGGATGCTCTGTCCGGTCACTGCAGGAACACCATCCTGCTACCCTGGGTGACGGGAGGGAGACCATGTGCTTTGGACACACCAAATATATGCACATACCCTCTCTGCAAAATGAAATCCGCCTGCGGACTGTCACCACTAAGCCAATAAACCAGCTGGAGGAGCTAATCAGCTGCAATCCTGCAGAGCACCAACCGTCTCTGATGGTGGTGGCAGCCTCTGGAGCTGGAGGCGGAGGTGGCAGGAGGTGGCAGCTTCACCCAACCTGCCCTGTGATGGCCCGGGGTGGCCCTGCCTCAGCATACAGTGGGTTCGTGCCCAGATCCAGGACAGACTCACTGTCTTACCCAAAATCGAGACGCAAGGAGGTGACGTCCATCCCTCTTCCGCAGGAATCCAGGAATCACCCTTCCCTGTCGCCTCTCCATCCACAGGCACGTCCGCTGTGGCCACCCACACCCGGCTCCTCCCGGCACAGCCTCCTGGCAGACCGGCTGCTTCAGGAGCAGTTCCCCAACAGGTTCACAGGAGATTCACCCACCTGGATAGGGAAGGAGCTCAGCCACAGAGATGTCAGGAAACTCAGCCAGAGTTGCCCAGCAAGCTTGGAACAGAGGTTGGGTGAGAGCCAAGGGCTCCTGACCCTGGTGCCTGCCACAGCCACCAGCCCACACCCCAAACACTGAGCCCAGTGCTGTGCCCAGCTCCCTGGGCAGGCAGGGGATCCCCTAATTTCCCCCACAGTTGTGGTGGGTGAATTTGGATGCCAAGGTGCTGCTGCCCGGCATACTCTGGCTGAGCACCCATCCCTGTGCCCAAATGCCACACGTGTCCGAATGCCAAGGGTCTTTTCCTGCCTGCAAATGGCCCGTGCTGGGTTTGAGGATCCCCAGTGTGGGGGGATCCCCACTGTGAATAAGTGGATAAGCTCCCCACCAACGCTGACAAACAGGTCCTCTGCCAAGCCAGGCACTGTGGGGTGAGTCCAGCTGGGCCAAAGCCACTGGGTTAACTGGGAGGAATGGGGAGGCTGCAATCAGGGGGGCAGATTCCCATCAACACAGGGCAAACTGCAGTGATGGGAGAGCATGACACTGCAGGGAGCCCCTTATCTGGCCCTACACCAGCATCTGGCAACTCCTTGAGAATAATGCGTGTCTAATCCCTCGTGAACCTACCAAACCGTGGACTTTATGCTGCCCAGGCTGTGTGAGGGCTGTCACACCAAGCCCTGCTCCTGGTTTCAGCAGCCTGGCTCCAGCTGGAATAACCCCAGCAGGTGCAGTAACCTTCGAGGAGCTCAACTCCCAGCAGCTCCTCACAGCATCCTGAGGGCAGGAGACAGAGTCGCTGTGCTCTGAGCATCCCTGCACCAAATGCTTGTTTCTAACCTCGGTAGAAGTCACCATTTACCCCTGGTTTGAGCCCCAAATCATAGGGCTTACAGCTACACAGAGCCCAAGCTGTCCTTGTCACCAACTTGTCTCTGCTGATGGCACGTCTGAGTCTCCTCTGGCAGTTCTCTCTCCCTCCTCATCTGTGCTTTCTCCTTCTAAGCTCTCCCATCCTGCAACGTGTTCAGATACAATGGTGGATGATGGTGAAGGCAGGTAATGGCAAAGGCAGAGGAGTTTGAAAGGTTACCTTCCATCCTGAGCTGGGCTGCAGACCCACTACAGGCAAAGGGAAGGGTTTGGGTATATGGCACCAGGACCACGGAGTCAACTGGCAGCCTTTTTCCTTCTTTGGGAAAGCTGGGAGCCTTTTCCCAGGGAAAATCCAACAATTAAGTATTTTAAAGAGGTTGGCAGCAGAAGGAAGCTGGGGCAGCATCCCTGCACTGCACAGACATCGATTGCTTGCCCCCAGACAGTCACCCTGAGACCCAGCCAGACCCCCAATTCCCCCCTGCTGCTTCCCTTCACAAGCAAAGCAGGAAAAAACAGGCAGTTTGTTCAAAGTGAAGGCTCCCAGAACAATGAAAGGAAAAGCAGAGTCGGAAACCCTGTCCCCATCCACGCAGCTGGGAAGAAGGTGCAGCTCTCGGCTCTCACCCCCCAACGTCTGATGGCCACAGTGGGGATAGAGGAACAAACACCAGAGGGGGGAAAGAGCATCACTGGAGTCCTTCAGGGCTGGATTCCCCCCTTGGGAAAGCCAAACACATGCTCCTGCCCTGAGTTTCAGGCGCCCAGAAGGATTTCACCTGCATGGTGAGACGAATGGTACTTGCTCCCCTTCCCCACAAAAAATTTGGGGGTGTGCAGCAGCTGCCCACGCAAAAGTGATGCACCTTAGTCCAGATCCCCTGGCAAGGGGGAACAGTAACACCCCTTCCCCACGGAGCTGAAATCGCATCCCCCCAGCCCCATCCGGGATCGAAACAGCTGGGAAAGGCTTTGGGTGGGGGAGGCCGGGCGGCTCCTTCGGAGATACAAGGGCTCCTTTCCCAGCTGGCCGGGGAAGCGCGTTACCGGGAGGTGAAGTCACCGTCCCTGCTGGGACCTGGCCATTCCGCTCTCCAGGATATGAACTCAGAGGAGCTGTATTTGCCCAGGGAAGAGGTGGAGCCTTTTCCATTTCCCCCATCCTTCCGAAAGGACAGGACGCCTCCCGAGCGGGAAGAGATGGGCCGATAGCGGCGGGGGCCAGCGGCCAAGTGCGAGCACTGCCTGCACCCGCCGTGCATCGCCGGGCACAGCGCGGGGCCAGGAGCCACCCCTGGGCCGTGGGACCTGCGGGCCATCTGCTCCAGCACCAACAACGCACCTTAGCTCCCACCCAACTGGTTCCACACTGCTTCCAACAGGCTCCCTGGAAGCCAGGGAAGGGGCTGCGGGGCTCTGGTGCTCCCTGGGGTATCCAGGTCAAGGGGCTGAACCTACAGACACCCTCGGCGTTCTCATGAATGTGACACAGAGAAAATAGTGCATTAAAATAATCTGTGGTGGACGCGCTGCAGATTGACAAGGGCAGAAATAACACAAAAGGGACTTAGAGAGATTAGGAGGACAAACCCAGGCAGATTCAACCTGGGGAAAAATGCAGATTGCAGCATCTGGGGAAAAATAATCCAACTGGCAGAAGGTCAATGGGAGGAAGAAAGAGGGGAAGCAGGATATGGGGGGACGGTGAGAGCAGTGTGAGCATGGGCACGGAGGGAGTTGCTGGTGGGGAAAACAACTTCAGCAGCCCTGCACGGGGGGATGCCACATCCCAGGGTACCATCTTCCATCACGTACTGTGAACATGACAGAGGCTCACAGGGAGGTGAGAGACAGGAGCCAGCAGTGAAGGGCAGGCCTTGCACAGGAAGATTAGGGCAGGTCAGTAAAGTGTGGATTAGCTGAGCAACAGTTAATTAGGGAGGGCGGGCAGGGACGCAGCGACCCACCTACACCTGGAGGGGTTTGACGCTCAAGAGGAGCACGTAGCTTTTTATTTTATGGTTCTAACAATGAACACCAGATAAAAATGAGAGCAGCAAACAGTGGCCAGCAACACCCTGCAGGCTCAAGGGAGCAAAACAAGGATCCAGCCCCTGCACTGTGCTTGGAGGGTTGCAGCAATCATGCAGCTCCCAGGGGAGGCAGGGCAAGGCTGAGGCTGGAGGACCAGGCTGCCACAGCCCCATGGCACTCCGTCCCCATTAGTGTCAGCCTGGCACCTGCACATGGCATCTTGGCATCCAGGAGCTGCTCCAGCCGGTGGAGCCAGTACTCAAAGCACACAGGGATGCGGAGGCTGGAAATCCTGTGACATCCTCCCCTTTTGGCCCCAGGGAAGCTGCCGTGCACCTGGAGCAGGAGCTGCCAGGGCGGACAGAGCAGCTGTCCCCACCCTGGCTGCGCTAATCTGGGCAAGGCACACACAGGATGGGAGGGGAGGCACCGGGAGGTCACCCAGAAGGTCGATGGTTCAAGTGCTGTCACTCCTTCCCCAGGCCCTGACATCCAGGAACTGAATTTTCCCCTAAGTCCCCCCCACCACCAGCCCGTGGGCAATCAGCCCTCGGTGGCCCAGGACTAACCTCAGACGGCTGCTGGCAGCCCGAGTTTGGAGTCACACGTGGTTAAAAATACTTTGTGGATGCCTTTCCTCAACTCTGACCCCGTGAGCCGGTGCTGCCGCCAGTCCCGCTTGGGGACGTGCCGGCGGGATCCCCTGGGACAGTCACAGCCCAGTCTGTGCGGGGACAGGACAGATGCTGCCTGGGGACTGTGTTTTCCTCCCTAGGAACCAAGGATTTCCATTCCTGTGGGGGCTCCTGCCTATACCCTCTATTGCCAAACCAACACGAGAGGCTCTCGGCTTCCTCCGGCTGCCTGGATCCGAGCAGCTTACGCAAACCATGTCCTTCCCTCCTGGCCAGAGACAAAATGTGGCCTCTGGTTCCCGCCAGTCCCAGGGGATGCTGGATGGGTGCCTGCTCCCACAGATCCCATTCATGGCATCTGCATTGGAAAAGAGCACAAGGATCTCACCCAGCAGCGGCTGCTCAGTTCCCAAGCCATGACAGGTGGGAGGGCTCCCTCTCCAAATCCCTTCTCCAGTGATAGCAAGGGCTTATCTCCTTGGTGCTCCCATCCCTGGCACAAGGTCACCTACCAAAACACGTGGGAACTGAGCAGTTGCTCCATGCTGCTGCCAGTGGGAATGGGTGCGGGATGAGTCCATCCCCGGCAGACATGGGCCAAGCTCTCTCCAGTCTGGGACAAGCAGCCTGAGAGACGATCCCACTGCTGCTCTGCCCTTCCCCTGACGAGGCCATGGAGGCAGCGTGGCTTTGCCCATGCCCAGCATGAGGGCTCTTTGCCAGACAGATCAGACCCTTCAGCTGCCTGCCTGGGTTTCCCTCTGGTCAGGCAATGCCACAAAGTGGGAGAAGCCATCAGCAAAATTCCTGCTGAGCATCTGGCCAGTGGCACTTTTCTTGTACCTTAGCCGGACTGGGATATTTTCATGCAGCTGTGGCAGTGAAGGATTTGCCTGGGACCCCGGTCTACAGCGGGATTCCATATGCAGGGGGCAGGAGAGGGACACGACAGCTGCATCACCAGGATGTCCTGCACCACCCTGTGTGTCCCCACATGGAAGCAGCAATCACTTAGTGGCCAGTGACAAGTCTGTGTCCTGGGAGAGGCATCACCCCATCCCTGTGCTGGAAGCAGGAACCCACCCCAGGACTCTGCACCCACCCTGCCATCCCCATGGGGCCCTCAGTGACTGTGGAGCTATTCTGGGCACTGCGTTCCTGACCCCCTCCCCTTGTCCCAGCTGCTCCGGGGCCGGCAGGGAGGGCAGCGAGTTCCTCCCATTGCCCAGCCCGGACGCCAGAGCCGGGCAGCAGCTGCTTGGGGACCAGCTGGGGACAAAGGCAACACGGAGCAGTCCCATCCCCCCACGTACCTTGGGAAGGACAGGGGCTGATTTACAGCAAGGTCAAAGGCATCAGAATACAACTCCAACAGATGAGGGGAGCTGAATCTGAGGACCACCAGTCCATGGGCTGAGCTCTGGTTGTCACGGCAGCTTCTCAGGCAACCAGCAGTAGGACAAGAGGGCTCGGCCTTAAGCTGTGCCAGGGGAGGTTTAGGTTGGATATTCGAAAGAAATTCTTTCCAGAGAGAGTAATCAGCCATTGGAATGGGCTGCCCAGGGAAGTGGTGGATTCTCCATCCCTGGAGGTTTTCAAGATGAGGCTGGACGTGGCACTGAGTGCCATAGTCTGGGAACCGTGGTGGTGTTGGATCAAAGGTCGGACTTGATGATCTCAGAGGTCCTTTCCAACCTGTCCGATTCTATGATTCCCGTGCAGGGATGGGGAAGAGGGTTGGGGGCTGCACATCAACACCTCCCAGCTGTCAAAGAACAGGCCCACCTAAGCACCAGAGGTAAACTGAGGCAGGAGCAACACCCACGGCCCCTTGTCAAACCAAGATAGTGCCCAGCTTCCCGTAGGGACCATGCTGCCTGCATGGACCCCACTGCCAGGTCAGCCCCCTCCATCCCACCCCAGCCTGGGTGCTCCCCACACCCCAGCCCGACGGAGCGGTGGTGGGACACAAGCCAAGGCCTGCCCGCTCCCTGGACCCCTGCCGGCAACCCGATCTGTTTACGCCTTCCCGGCACGGCGGGTGCGTGTTGGGAACGGCCCCGGCAAGCCCGAGTTGGCGGCGGAGGCAGGACGTGGGAGCTGAGCGCAGAAACCCCCACCTGCCGCCTCGCAGCATCCTGGGGGGGTGGCGGGAGAAAGTGGGGTGAGCACAGGGAGAAAAGAGACCCTCCAACCTCCCTCAGCGCCTTCTCGTAGGACAAGGCACCTCTTCTTGCACTGTGCCACCCCTCCTGTGGCATCCCGTGCCTCCCACCTTGGCCAGGGGATCACGGCAGGTTGCCTCATCCCCAGACCCTGCTGGCAAAGGGCTTTCTGAGCCGTGCCAACCCTTCTGGGAAAGCACTGGGAGAGCGAACCACAGGCATTCAGAGCGGGCTGCAGTGGAACGAGCAGAGCCATGACTTTGCGGGGCTCAGAGCTCGACACCCTCACATCCACAGCAGGTTTGGGGTTGAACAGAGGAAGGAACAGAGAAACAGCTCCAGGATCTCCATGTGTTGCTAAATATAACCAGTGGGACAGATGCTTCAAGACAGGGAGTTGCCTGTGTCCCAGCACTGCTAGGAGGAAGCTGAGGGCTCCCCCAAGGCTTGAGCAGCTCTTTGGGCTGGAATACAGAGCATAGTAAGAAGCAGCTCCTCAGTCTGTGCAGCAGCCTCCTTCCCTGCAAGGAGGAGCGTTCCCCTTCTTTTTAAGCCATCAGGATTAGTGGGTGCTCATTCAGGGAAGCCAGGAGGGCTCACACAGCCTTTCCCACCTGTGTCAGCCCAACAAAATCATACCTGAGCTGCTTCAGGCCAGCAGAGTGCAGCTCAAAGCAACCCCTGGGCCATGGCTGTGCCGGCCAGGCTTGCCATGGACCTGTGTCCCCCATGTAGGCAATGATTAGCCACTGGGGAGGACTCTGGCCCCTTTTGGAGGTCACTGAGGCAAGCAGTGTTCATGTAACCTCACTGTGGCAGGGACATATCCCAGGTCCCTGAGGGGCCACCCAAGCTGTGAGTTGGGTGTCCTGCTCAGGGAGAGAGGACACCCACGGGAGAGGGCTCCCAATCCAGTCTCCATATTGCTGTTTGCACCCAGTTCACTGACAGCTGGAAAACCCCCTTCAGGCTTATCCACGCCTGTCCTGGCAAAGAAACAAGGCGAGGCCTCACAACGGGCTGCTCAAGGGTGAGAGCGAGAGCCAGCAGCCCCCGGGATCAGTGCTCCAAGGGGGCAGGAGGCACCTGCAAAGCGGGTGGGAGAGCCCGAGCCAGGCTTGCTACCAAGGACACCTCTGTGCCAGGCACGCGATGCCCTCGCCGTGCTCGCCAACTCCCTTCCCAAGCAGACAGGGTGCCTTACACAACCAGCCCTCGGCCGGTGTTACAAAACCCCGGGAGTTATCCCCCGTCACGGCACAGCCGTCCACCGGGATCGGCCAACACCGGCTGCAGCTCCCGGGATGGCACCCGGGCGAGGCCGGGACAGGGGTCCGGGCACGGCGGCAGCGCCGGGGGCCACGTGCTCCCTGCGCAGCCTTGGCTGGGGCCTGCGGGGGAGCGGCGCTGGCAGCGTTTGGCGGAAGCGCAGCCGGACGTGTTGCACCAGGTCTGGGATGCTGCGGGAGCCGCATACCTGCCCCGCGCGCAGGTTTTCCCTGCTCCCTTATCTCGCCATCGCAGCCGCGCTCAGTTGCAGCTCCGGCCTTTCTCCCCGGGGTTGCAAACGGCGTGGGGTGGCTGCGCACCTACCCCAGGCGGCATCCCGCAGGAGCAAGGGATGGGCCAGAAGTATCCAGCCCTTCCCTGGGAGGGTAAAGATCATCCCGACAGAGCCATTTCCAAGCAGTTTGGGCATCTCCAGACAGGTCTGTGACTCACCAGGACACCTTGGCAAGGCTTGGGTGATATTACAGCTCGAAGGTTCAAACAGATCCCTCCCTCTCCATCCCAGGTATGATTTTTCTAGGGAAGCCAGGATGGGATTTAGGGGGAGCCGAAGTGCTCACAGCTCCTCCCCACCCTCTTGCTTGCTAGAGCAGCCAGGGAGAAAAAATAAAATAATAAAAAAAAAGGTAGTTTATTGTTATTTAGTTTCTTGCCCCTTTCATACTCCTTTGCCGGAGTTTTTGCCAGCGGCGGGCCCCGGGTCTGGCGGGGATCCAGGACAGCCGAGGCGCTTTTAAAAACAAAGCAGGGCGCGTGCATGCACACACACACGCACGGCATCCAACCCCTCTTTTAACTCTTGCCGGAGCGACTCCGGGTGCAAGATGGTTTCCAGCCAGAAACCCTCTTACACGTGGGATCCTGTCCATCGCCACTGGCAACCAATAACTCACCTCCCACCTTCCCAGGAAAACCTTCTAGCAGCACTGGGATCCCGACGGAGGGGTGGCAGGAGTGATGCCAGTGACGCTGTCATGGTCCACCAGCTCCCTCCTGCAACCAGCCCCAGCCAGAGGATGGGATGCCTGTGCTGGCAGTGTCCTTGCCACGTCCCCTTCTCTCCAGCCCTTGGGAGCAACCGTCCTGGTTACAGCGCCCGTGTGCCGCTGGCAGCCGGGCACACGGTGTCCCATGACTTGGGGCTGCCCTCCCTGTCTGCCTTCAAGCTGTCGTCATCCGAATTGTCCTGTGTTTCTGGGTCAGACAGCCAAAACAGCCTCTGTAACCCTTGGGAAGGGGGAGCTGAGCCCCCTGATCTGGGCTGAGTCACCAGGAAGTGCCCAAGGGATGGAAATTCCCCTCCTGCCCCAAATCTCAGCCTCCTACGTGCAACACTGGGGATGGCTGCCAGCCTGGATCCATCCACGGCCTTGAGGGACCTCCACATTCCCTGGAGACACTGGCAAGTCCCTGGGATACCCCAGTGCTGTCTGGCCATCCCCAAAGGAGGGCAGCATGGGCTGGAGCAGGCTCAACAGTCACCACACTCATTCCCTTTCCCAGATTTAGCCTGGTTTTCCTCCCACTCTTTTATCAAGCCAGAAAAAACGCAGCTGCAGGTGGCCCAGGCTGACAGCAAGGAGACACAGGCTGCTCCACCAGTGGGTTTTCAAAGGCTGGGGACAGAACTACAGACCTGGGACAGTGGGAGAAGTGGACCTGTGAAGACAGGAAAATGGGGTGCAGAGGGACATGGGGCCAGGCCTGCTGATGTCCAGCACGGGCTCCTCCATCTCCCTGTGCAACACTGTTTGCTCGTGCCTTATCTCCTGCACTCGGCACAGTGACGCCGTCCCCGGCTCTGGGCACACCGGTGGCAGCTGGGCCCCTTTTTCCAAACACAACTCCCGTCAGAGCCCAGCTCTGAAAACCAACCGCCCGTTCGCCCCTCCCGCTGCCCGTGTGGGCCTTTTTCTTCCCAGGCAGAGAGGTGGGAAAACCAGGACGTGGATGGAAAAACCCACCAAGCAAACACCAGGCTACCAGAGGAGGTCCCTATCCTATGGAGGCCACGAGCCACAGGAGGAGGAAGAAAGAATGGACCCCCCATGCCTTACAGCTGCAGCCCCACCGCCACCCAGCCCCACTGCCACCACACTCGCCGGAGCCTTTGAAGCCTCTTTTCTCTCGCCCCCACCGCCCACCCAGCCCAGGCTGGCTCAGAAGCAGGTTTCAGCACGCTGTGGGGTGGTGGGGTCCCCGGCACGGGGCCGCCGCCAGCCGGGCTCCCCGGGCACGGCCTCGCCCCGCTCCTGACTCGGTGTCGGCGGCAGAGGGAGTTTTGCCCGTTTCGGCAGAGTTTCTCGGCGTCTCTCCGCAGGCGTGCCCACAGCCTTTCCAAGCCGGCATGCGGCTGCGGAGCCGGTCCAGCCCGTCAGACCTACAGCGTGCGGGGGGGAGGACACAGCCAAGGACGCCTGGGAACTCGTCCTCGAAACCTGGGCTTCAAGGGCCGTGGCCAGGGCCGCGCTCGGCGGCAGAGCCGGGTCCAGCCACCTGCACTGCCCAGGGCAGGACCAGAGCGGGCAGGGTGCCCAGACACCCCTGTGCCACTGCCAGCAGGGAAAGCCATCGGGTGTGACAGAGCCTGAAACGATAAGGACCCTGCCCAAGGCCAGTCCTGGCTCTGCCTTGCAGCCAGACCACATATAGCAGCTGGGCTTGGGACAAACCTCCCTTAGGAGCAGCAGCGGAGAGGATGGTACTCCTCAGTGAGAGGGATGGCTTGCTGGGTTTGCTGGCTGGGACAATGGCACATTCAACATCATTACACCCCAAACTGCAAAAAGCAGCAGCTTCTTCCCCAAACAACTGTGGACCTGCTGCCACTGGGAGACGCAGAAAGCCCAGTAGGACACGAAGGGAGGGCGGGTGTTCCTGCAGAGAACAGGGACACAGAGCGCCGGTGGCAAAGGCTAACAAATCACAGGAGAGATATTAAACCTCACGCTTTGAGGCTTAAGCTGATACAGCTACCAGGGATTAGGAGGAAATTCAAGGGTGAGAGTGAGTTATCCCACATCTGCCTGCTGCAGTCTCGAAGCACGTGGAGCAGCATCATCCCTCTCCTGCCAAACTGGACGGGTGACAGCAGCATCCGAGGGCTGGCACCACTCTTGGGAAGACCTTAGTGTGCTTCGTGCTGCTGGGACGCAGCAATGAGGGGCTCCAACCCAGGCGTGGAGACAAAGCCAAGATCCCACACAAGCTCTTCTAGCATTTAACAACTTGCTAGGTCACAGCCCAGACACAGCCATCTCCCAGGAGCCCACCCCAGTCCTTGATATATCTGAGGTGTGGAAAGCCCCATCAAAACCAGTGAAATGGGGCAAGTCACTGGTGAAATGGGCAAGGGGCTGGCTGAACCTCCCCGAGGCAGCATCTGAACCCCAGCAGGGCTTTGCTGCCAGTCCTTGAGAGTTTAACACCAGTTTGCTCAGCTGCTGCCCTTTCTTTGCACTTCACACACGTTTAAACAAAAACCTTCACCACTCCCTCAAGCAAGGCAAACAGGGAGTCCAGCTCCCACCACCTTCCACGGTTCCTCCAGCTCCTGGCTATCACAGGGGGCATCACACCCCCCCTTCCAGCATCACCCTGGCATCCCCTCTACCCCTGCTCCTTAGTCCTGCATGTCCAGGGATGGGGACACGCCAGGCACCGTCCAGCTCCAGGAGCAGTTACCCCTTTCCAGGATGGGATTCCCGGCCGGGGGAGCTCTCCCTCTCGCCTCCCCCGGGAGCCCCAGCCCCTCGGTGCTGCTCAGCCGTCCTGGCCGGGCCAACTGGCGCATTGTTGGCGAGGGCGGCAGCCCGGGGACGTGATTGATCGCCGGGGAGAGAGGCCAAAGCCGTGACGGGTCGTTTAACAATTTCAATTAAATCTGCAGCGCTCCGACGCAGAGGGGAGGGGAGAGGGAGAAGGGAAATAAAAAGCGGGATGTTTCCATTGCCAGGGAACCTCAGCTAAGCACGGCTGGCCCTGCAGGAGTAGCCCGGCTCTCCTCTCCCAGAGGAGAGACCCCCCTCCCCGGCTACAGAAGTGACCACGGCATCACCCGCGCGTCCCCTTCCCGCAGGCGGCACAACTGCCCTCGCCTGCCCTTCCCCTCCCGCCCCTGCCCCCAAAACCTTCTCCCTGCCCACCCCACCACCTTATAATAATAGGTGCTGTGACCCACTTGTGCGGCGGCGCTTGCGCTCGGAGGAGGCTGCGCTCGGAGAATATTAAACAACGTGTCCCCGAAGTTCCCGCTGCCGGGACTGGCGCTTGGTTTTTGCTTACGTGCGGTGACTTTTTTAGGCACAGGAAGCCCCAGAGGGCTGATCACAGCGATCGAGCTCCCAATCCACTGAGACAGCAGAAGGACTCTTAGAGGGATTTAAAAAAAAAAAAAA
>VXAY01007101.1:484403-530702 GCA_013399855.1 Oxyruncus cristatus | reverse complement strand
GGCGGCTGTCACTCACCGTGATGCGGCGGCGGAGCGGGGCAGGGGCCGGGCCGCCCATCCCGCCGCACCGGCACCGCTCCGCCCCCGGTCGGGGGTGCCCGGGGCTCCCGGGCGAGCGGCTCGCTTCGAACAAGGTCCGGCTGGAGACACAACGCCGCCCGGGACCGGCGGCCGGGGGAGGGACTGGCGTGGTACGGGACCGACCCGGTGCTCCGGGACCGACCCGGTGGGCGATCCTTCACCTTCGGCTCGGGACCGACCCGGTGGGCGATCTTTCACCTTCGGACCGGGACCGGTCCGGTGAAAGGTTCCCCGCTGCCGATCCAGGACCGACGCAGTGGTTCAGGTCAGGCTCCGTCGGGCAAGCCTCCATCCTCGATCCAGGGCCGAGCCGGTGGTCTCGGACTTGCACGGTGCGGGACCGATCCAGTGAGTGATCCCCCGTGCTTGACCCGGGATTGGTCCGGTGCTACAGGACCGGCCCCGGAGAGGGGTGCCCCCATCATCGATCCAGGAAAGACAGGGTGGTCTGGGAACCAGTCCTGGGGGACAATCTCCCACCTTCAGCCACACTCTGACCCCATCAGCCCTTTGCCCCCTCCACACCCAACCCCCTGGGCAGTGGGGCTGCACAAAGCCACTGACAGCACCCGTGGGACCAAGATCCACCGCCCCCCAGCTGTCCAAGCCCCAAACTAATCCTACTCTCACAAAGCACTAAAACCACCAAAAATCACCCATTTCTGCCAGTCTTCAACAGAAACAGCAGAGGGAAGTGCTCCCCCAAGCACAGTTCTTTTAAAACAAGAGGTTGCCTAATAAAGCTGGACAGTTTTTGTTGCATGATACCACCGGATTATCATCAACTAATCAGATTAAAAACACACGGAGGCTTTGGTTTTATTCACTAAGTGCCCAGCCTGCAGCTTCCGGGGGGAGTTGCAACGATCCTGTACCTCCTCGAGCCAAGCCCCAAGACATTTCACCAAACGATGGTTTCATGAGCAATCCCTAAGAGGGGGATCCCTGGCAAGGAGGAGGGACTGACGTTTCAAGACACACCCTGTCTTTTCAGTTCAGGAATAAAGAGATTATTATGCGCGTCTAATTATAAATGTCAACATTGTACGGCTGCTACGTTGAAGCACGGAGCTCTAAGTAGCCCTGCTAGAAAAGGCTGTGAAGTGAAAGGTCTTGTTATTCCTCCTCTGAGTTTTGCCAGAGCTTGTAAAGCGCAGTGACATTTATAATAATCCCCTGAATTTATGTAGCACCTTTTGTCCTTTTAAGGATCTTAATTAAGCTTTGCAGCTCCCTGAGCACAGACTAAACCCACTTTGCGAAAGAGGAGACCAGACCTTGCTTTGTACAAAATGTATGTCCCATTTCAGGCAGGGGTAGCACTTTTTCACCCCAACAACCTCTGGCACACGCTGTTACACCACAGTAAGGGCACACCACGCTGATATTCCCACCTAAAGGTTGTCTCTGCAGTTACACTAGTGTGGTTAAACCTGGGTAATTTAGGCTTTAATTTCTGGAGTCACACAAGCCTTTGGAATGGAGGGTGCCACTGGAGGGTTACCAGAAATCAACGATTTCTAGCGCAGCCTTTGAATATTCAACCACGTATTGGAGCTCCTGACACCGCACTGAAGCCCAGGGCCTTCGCTTTGCATCCCTGCCTGCAGGCAGCTGAGTGGGAAGGAGCAGGCAGCAGCCCCCATTTCCTATCATGTATCCCAGTTTTCCATCGACTCTTGAAGGTTGAACAGCTGGTTGGTGACCCAAGTGCAAAGACCTGCCAGGGGCTCCAGCTGTGTCCACCCTGAAGAGTTGACAGACCCACCATGACATTTATTCCCCTGTGTCTGCAGAGCAGGTGCCGAGAGCATCAACTGAGTTTCCGTTGCAGAGAAACCCCTTTAAAAACGTGCTCCCTTCTCTGTACCAGGATGAGATGTTCAGAGTTTAGGGGGGTGCTCGGGGGGGAGGCACCCTTGTGGGGCCATTTCTGCCCTCAGGCCCTGCAGAAAGGTGCCCAAGCTAACACGAGCTTGTGTCCCCCACTTTGGGAGCAAGGCCTGGGGGCTCCACCCGGGTCGAGCAGCTCAGCGCCGCGGGCTCCTGCTTTGCAGCTCCTCAGATCGATGTTGCCATCTAGAGGTCCCTGTTACAGCGATCGTCTCTTTGTAAAGTATTAGGGAAAAGGTTGTTTGGGGTTTTCTTTTGTTGTTGTTGTTGTTTGGTTGGTTGGTTTGGTTTTTAATATAACGCAACATGTCAAAACAGCTTTTTTGGGTTCGCCTGTGTTTTGGGTGGCTGCTTGATGGCTGCAGCTCATCCTGGTTCATCTCAGTCCCAGCAGCTGTGCAAACCCCTCCTCTCTACTCTGAGATTATTTTGAGATGGGGTGAAACACTCAAAAGCAATACATTTACTGCCAGGCGGGAAAGCAGCCACAAAGGCAGGAGCAATACACCCAGCACCATCCACGGCAGCTCCACGGCCAGTGCTGGCTCCAGGGGAGGCAGTGACAGACACAGGTCCAAATCTGAGAGTTCAAGACTCCCACCCCCAAATCTCCCCCATGAAAGCCAAACTTGGAGGTTCATGGACATCTCATCCCCACTGAGTGGGTAGGAGGTCTGCAAAGGCCCATACGAGACATCCAAAACATTTAAAGTATGTTATGAACCAGCTGGATGGAAACACACTTCTCCCCCTCTCAGCTGTGGCTCAGGCTTCTCCTTTCACAGTTGTTCTTTTGAAGCAAGCCCAGCCCGACCCAAAGATTTGCTGCAACCCCAAGGCTGCATCTCACACCAGGGCAGGGTGAGGCTCAGACTAATGTGGGAACAACAGCAGCTGGATACCCGTAGCCAGACAGGATTGGTTTCCCTGGGTGGGTGTGCAGACACCACTGCCCAGACACTCCTAATTCAGGGCCAGAGCAGGGCTGGACACTGGTACCTGCACACCCACAAGCATCACCACGACAGAGGCTGTGGCACCCCACATTGTACCATGGGATCTGTCCTGCAGAGAGGAGGATGAAGGCTGAGGAGGAAGCAGAGCACAGAAGAGCCTCTCCTGTACTGAATCAGGCCACGGCAGAAAGCAGGTTATTGCCCAGATTTAAAGCCACCCACGGGAGCCTTTCCTGCAGCTCCTGACACTGATCCTCACATCACCTGGCTCTTTGAGCACAGACAGGTGAGGGGTGCCCCACTGCTGGGCTTCGGTCCTGTCCTTAAGCAGTAAAGCAAGTCTCAGTCTCATTCCTCATCCTCAGAAGTCATATCCCATCCCCAGGGACCCTTTCTTGTACAGGCATCCATCCCCTCCCACATTACATCCAGGCCAGGCATTTCCCACCCAGCTCAACATTCCACATCTCTGGCAGCAATGTCAAGGGCAAAGCTGGAGCAGGATGGGGGATCTGGACACAAAGGTGCTTACGAAGGCATTTCATCCATCACCTCTTATACACCCTCCTGGCAATAGTTGCTGCTGGAAGAAGTCCAAGAAGATAAATTGGAAGGTTTGACCAAGAGGGAGATGCAGTGCCCACAAGGAGGAGGAGCAGGCTCACAACTCCCAGAGACCAGGCTCTGGCAGAGAAGAGTTTGGGCCAGTTTGGCCCCAGACACCTCCTCCCACCACACCACATGCAGCACAGCTGCTACCTGCAGCCTCTGGCTGGCCATTACCACCAGGAGGGCTTCAGCGCCAGGATACATCCCGGACCCAGGCCAGAACTGGACACAGTGCACGTGCACCATGAAGCTGAACATCAGCCATAGCATGAAATGCAGCAGTGACCATCCTAAGCAGAGCTGGTGGTACCTGCTGGTGAAAACAGGAACATAAACCCACCTGGAGTCAGTTCTCAGGCAGGTAACAGGGCTTTGGGGGTGATTTAGGAAGCTCTGCTCTGCTCTTCCTATCTTTTGCAGCAAAGAATTCCCCCCCCCCCAAAAGTGAAATCGGGTAACCAGCCCTCAGTTGCGTCATTCCACGGCAGTCCAGCTCCAAGCTCCCTTGAAAAGCAGCTCCACAGCTTCGGCTCGAACACGTGCGAGCCGGGAGGTGCAGCCTGCACCAGCCTCTGCCCTGGCACAGCAAACCCTACCCACATTCCCTTCCCCTGTATCTGCATGGGAAGTCAGGCAGGTGCTGGCAGGGGGCTTCCAGCAGGAGCATCCCTCCCACGTGCCAGTGCCCGGCTCCCTCTGGACTCACCTCTTCGGGCACACGTGTGCCGCTGCTCACAATGTCCTTCCCATCTGCCTTCCTCCCCTTCCTCCTCCTCGAGCTTCCCTCTGCTGACAGCCACTTCTTTCTGGTCTTGTGCCTTCCTTTTCTCTCTGTCTCCCTTGCTTAGTCCCTCACTCAGGAAATTAAAGATAATCCTCCCTTTTTTTGCAGCCGGATTCCCTGTTTAACATTCGCTGTGTGTGCTTGCACTGATTCAAAACGGGATTAGACTTTCTGTTGCTTTGATGTCAGTTGGGCTTTGCACTTAAGGCAGAGGGGGGAAAGAAAATGTGTGTTAACAAACCTCTTGCATTCCACCCATCCCCTTGCACCCATCCTGGAAATGAAGGTCAGGCACATTTACCTGCAGAAACAGCCCCGTTCCAGGACCAACATGCGGGGATCAAACCACCCTGCAACCCCAGCATTGCAGTCCCTGCGCTGGGCGTTATCCTCTGGAAACACCCAAATTTCACCCTGGCTCCATTATCATCCAGCTGCGTGGAGGCTGAATGTCTCCCGTGAGGAGGGAGGTGTCATTAATCATCAGAAAACCACAACTCGTTGGCTGTCAGTGAATATTGCAACCTCCAGCTGCCACGCAGCAGGAGCGTGTGGGCCACCGGCATCGCTCCAATATATCAGGGCTCAGGGGTCCCCCCTGGGAATACCCCGAGCTGCTCATTTCTAAGGGAGAAGCAGGTGCTGCAGGATGGCTAAAATGGAAATCCAATCCCTGCTCTCCGTGGCGTGACACTTGTGCTACAGCACAGTCCATGACTTTTCAAGGCATTTCCCTCTGCTTCCTCGGGCCTGAGCTTCTCCCTTGGGAGGATATGGATTTGAGGTTGTTCTCACTGATGTCCCCTCCAACACCAGCCCAAAGCAGATGGAGAACATTTTCCTCATGTTGCCTGCAAAGATCTTGCTTTGCTTCCAAGGCACTGGTCCTCCAGTCCACAATGTCCAAAGCAGCATGTGGGACAGTTTGGAGCTGGAACATGACCTCATACCAGAAAAAAGCCAAGGGATTCTGCAGACCTACAATCAGGGCTTGGATCTGACAGTGGGTCCTATTCCTGCTCCATTTCCAGGTTGTTTTTGCTGCCTGATGTTCCAGCTCCTTTCCGATCAGAGCTTCACTGCACAGACAACTTGGTCTCCTCTGGGTGACAGGCAGATCTGGAGGCTGCAGAACTGGAGATATTTGGGTACAACTGAGACCGTCCCAGGACCTTCTGCAAGTTGTTTGAAAGAGCAGCTCCATGGATGAACATGATCCAGCCGTGACCAGAACCCACCTCTCGGCTCTGAGCCCTGGGTGAGGCACAGCCAGTGCCTGCAGAGCAGAAGCAGGGACACACCACAGCCCTCCTGGGATTCTGGCAGCTGCAGTCTCCATCACCTGCACCACACCACTGCACTGCAGCCCAACCGGCACTGCCACCACGTCGGGCATCCTCCAGGACTGCCCAGGGACCCAGGATGTGCCTCTGCCAAGAGCGCAGTGTCTAATCCATTTTGCCCGGTGCACACTCACAGACTTGATTAATGTCTGCAATGAGCTCCATCCATCATCAGGGAGTAAAGGAGATTAGCTCTGCAGCACGCCTGCCTCGCGTTGATCCCATTCTCCAGGCCTCCTGATTAATGGCGAGGCCGCTTTATCTGTCAGGCCAGGAAACACGAATATCCGGGTTGCCTGGGGATGAAGAGGAGCTGCGGGTGCCCGGGCTGCAGACGGGGCGCTGCCGGCACAGCCACAGCACGCTCTGCCATCGGGGCCCTGCTGATGCACCCCTGCTTCCACACTGCCAGCTCTGCTCCCCATTCCAGTTGGTCCCTCCACTCCCTGCCTCTCTGCACCCTCTTGTCCCTTCCTCCCAGCCCTGGGAAGCACTGATGCACCCACATAGGAACGCAGTGCTCAAAACCAAAGTCTGGGGCTCCATTTTCCCTCGACAGTCAGCCGAGAAGAAAGATGTCGCTCCTCCCATCCATGGAGGGAATTCGGATGAGCTGATTTGGAGGCCTGGAATAACCCAGGCAAATCCCCTCCCGGGGCTGCGGGCGAGGCTGTGTCTGACCAGCGCTGTGGAGAGCGGCTGCTCGGCCGAGCTCTTTCCCAGGAGGACACGCGTGTAAAGTGGATGCAGGGAATTAGCAGTGCCATCTGGATGGGCTCCAGCTCCTGCCCCTGGCTCGCTGCTGATGCTTCATTAACAGCTCCCTCCTTTCAGCTCCCGTCTCCTTGGCTTCTGCTGCGATCAGCTGGGCTGGAGTTTTGTTGTCTTGGGTTTTTTCCAAGTGGAAATTATTTCTCATTTCTTTTAACAATCCGGACACAGGGAAAGAGACAGGAGAGGAAGGAATTTCTAGGAGATGAAAGGGCAGGATTAAGGACACAGCTTTCGCTTTGTTATCCCTCTAGTGTGGTTAAGAAATTCCTTTCAGAAGAAGGCTTTAATTAACTAAGTTTTTCTGATGGGAAAAAACCCTGGACCTAGAGATAGGTCTGGTTTCTTGGGTCTGCTGACAACCCTGGCTGCAACCTCAGCAGCCCAGATTCGTACACACACACATGCTCTTATACAAAACTTAGCACAGTATATTTAAACTTGCTTTACAAAGGCACTCATTGTCACCGCAGCCTGGAAAATAAGGCATAGGGAAAAAAAAAACAGGCACGAGCAGGCTCCTGTGCATGGTGCCAACGGAAAGAGGATCCAAGTGCACTGAACCACAGGGATCTGGTGGCTCAAGATGTGGAAAGGGGCCTTTGTGTAGAGGAATAACCTAGGGCAGGAGGCAGGAGAAATATCTCTGTTGCCTTCTAGACCAACAGCCCTTCTCACGCAGCAGGAAAAATCAGGAGAAGAGGAGAGAAAGAGGCCCAGTGGCAAACTGGGACATTTAGAAAGCGTCGCAGTGATGTATCCGCATCCTCTACTGCCGCAAAACCCTTCAGGAACTGAGTCAATCAAAAATAACATTTGGGGCTGATTTTTATCCAGATGAACTCTCTCCAAATATTTTAAGGCAACCAGCAAAACGGCAGACCTCTGCTTGTTTAACCCTTCTCCTGAAACCTGCACTGATTCTGAAAGAGAGCACCTTGTTCTGTGAGCCTGACCTACAAAGCTGGACATGGTACCAGGTCTGTCCATCTGCAGCGTCACCTCCCAGTGCCCCAAACCACTCAGCCTTTCTGCAGCTCAACTTGCTACGTAGACACGGACATGAAAGACTGGGAACCCACACAGCTTTCCAGATGAAGCCTCACTCCCGGTGTACACAACAGTAACTCCTGCCGTGGAAACATCACATCGGGTCCCCCCGAGAATCGCGTTTGCCTCTTCCTGAGCCGTGTTAAACAGGGAGCTCACGCTGAACCCACGTCTTGCTCCTCTCCCATCTTTCCAACTAATGAACTCCCAGATGATAACAAATGCGGACTGCTGTTGCTGGAACATAGAATGATAGAATTAGCATAGAACATCTGCCTCTGCTCTCAGTGTTTAACGGCCCGAGAGGCAAAGCGGTTCAGCAATTATTGTTTCCATAAGCGAGCATCATTTTACTTTTTCATTGTCATTTTAAAAGGTTCCCACCTCTTGCAGTGCTCTCTGCCACTGCCTCCAACCCTGGCAGATGCCTCCGTGCCCTAGAGCAGCATAGGCGACATATGGCTGGTTTGCCTGGGGGGAAGCAGAGAGGAAAGAAACATCTGGCTGCTCCAGTGACCCAACTGCTAAACTGAGCAGAGCTTTCCCTGGGGCCTGCAGGTCCAAGTCAGGAGGATTTCCCACCCCATGCCATTAACATCCCACCACCATTAACAGCCCCCTCGACACAAGACTTCAGTCTCGCTTGTGATCTAATTCCATATTAATTTTACAGGCTTTGTGCTTCTCCACATCTTCTGCAACTTAAGAATTTCCGAGGACATGCTGTATCAAGTGCTTTACTGGACCTCAGGTAGATTCAATGTACCACAGCTCAAAAATCAGCTATCACTGCTTTCCTCCCCACTGCCCCTCCTCAGAACTAGGCAGCAGGATTGGAGCCTCTGGTTATAAAACACCACTTTTTTTTTATTAGGTCTGTCATAAATCCTTGCACTTGGATTTGTAATTTCATATGACAGCTCTTTCCAGACACAGAATGGAGTTTTATCTTGTCCCCCTGACTTGAACCTCTCAGGATTTTTAGTTTTGCCTCATCTTGAATCTGTAATTTCCATTTCCAAGCTCACCAACATCTTAATTCTCATTGAAAAGAAGGGTGGCAGAGCACTCATTTTGGGTTGGGCAGACATCTATTCTTGGCCAGCAACCCCCCACATCAATCCTCCTGCTCTGCCTCCTCTTGAGCCCTGTGCACAGTTACCCACAAGCTACAGATCCGAGCCAAAACTTTTTCCACCCCCAGTTCAGACTCTTGAGGAATTCAGCTTACAGCTGCCTCCTCCTCGTGCTAATACCTGTTCTTGTAGAAAGGAATCAGTGACTAACACCACATATATACCCCTCGGCAGCATTTGTCTCCCTGGGGGGCTTCTGGCTGTTCCTGTCCAACATCAGGAGCTGCTGGCAGCTCCTTATCTCCAGCAATGGGATCTGCCTGCTCCAAGGAGCACACATCTGCATCCCTGACCTCAGCACATCGGCTGCACACAGCCCTGGAGCCCGCCTGCTTCCCCCACCACAGGGCAAGCCCTGCTTAGCCCCTTGTTATTTTTGGCTGTGCTTTTGTCTCTGGGATCCTCTAACCTTTAGCAATGAAAACAAAACCACAGAAGGTGCTGCCCTGGCCTTTGGCTCGCTGTGAGCAGCCAGGATGGGCAGAGGGCTAAAACCTCAAATTAGCAGCGTGGGATTGGAATGAGCCAGGACTGACCAGGCAGCTTAGACCTGTCATTTCAAGGGCAGGAACCTGTGGGGAGAGAGGAGGTGGTCATCTGGTTTCAGATAAATGCCCACTTTATGCTAATTAATTAGAAATTTAGGGTGGATAACAGGAGAGTTTAGATGACTGTTTAGCTAAATTATTCCTCTAAAGCCATGTGTGGCTATTGTGCAGCCAAGAAAGGGAATTCACCTGCTGCCTTTATTAGAGACACTCGTGTAAAAGATAAAGCAGAGCTCGGCAGTTGGGAAATCAGGAGTTTGCTCATGGCTCAGTCCCGGGCCATGGCTCAATGTTCACTAATACCAGCTCAGGCAGATTTGGATCACATGGCAGCACTGACCTGAATCGAGTCAGGCATCAAGACACAGCAGCAACTTCTTTCCGACCAGCCAGACCATACCAGCTGTGCACATCCCAATCAGTGACAGCACCTGAGTCGCCACCAAGCTACTCCTCCAACTCCTGGGTTTTCTGTGGTTTGGGTTATTTAAACTTGAATGATCGCATTCAGACCACACCCCTCTGTAAGGATACAAACAGTTGTGCTGGGATAAATAAACATTGCAGGAAGATGGATAAGATGCTGCCTAAGCCAGGGCTGTTGTAGAGAGAATTACTGTCAATTTTTGGCCTCAAGCTCAGCATGTAGCTTTAGGGAAATTATTTAACTTTGCCACATGACATTTTCTTTCCCTGTAGGTGAGAAATGATAGCAAAGATCCACTTTCCAGAATCAAGGGAGACAAAATGGAACAGTAATTGGAAACTACTTTACCAATCTTGCCTGGAAAGGAGGGAGATTGATGTGCAGCTGTCGGACAAAGATAGTACTCAACCAGCATGGAGGGCTGATGCACCATGTCTAACACATCCTGAATGTGATCATCCCTATCCCTAAGGCCACTCCAAGGACAAAACTTCACCCATTAGGCTATTTGATCAATATAAACACAGACAAAGAGCTAAGCAATAAAAATGCAGAGGCCCATTCAGTAAGTCTGGAGTCATGAGTAAGGAGAGCATTGAGTTAGAGGGGAGGATTTGCAATTTGGCTCTTAGAGAAGGCTCTTCTCTCCAGAGTGCAAATCAGAGCAGTGGCCAGGTGCTAAATAAATATTTAGCAAATGAGAAAGTCTCCATTTAATGAGAAATTACTTGGTGAAACCAGCTGGGGAAATGGTTTCAGTAGCGCGGTAACAGAAGCCGGCGCTGCTCTCTGCCCCACGGGATGCTGTGGTTCTGCTCGTGTTGCGTAAGTCAGGATCTCCAGCTGGGACAGGCACAGGAAATATAACTCATTACTGAAATGCAAGAGCCTTTCAGGGTTAAACCACTGTTAGACCAGCCAGATTCATTCCCCTAGTTGCAGAATTTGCCTAGCAGCAGCTTTGGATGATTATTATCTTCTTTTTTTCATAGCAGCGATGTTGCAGACAGGATGGACTGAGTGTAGTGGTGATGCCAAGTTTGTAGGAAGAAGTAATTTTTCTTTATGTTCAAGGGCTGAGCTCCATTTCCTCACCTTTATCTACATCATTAGGCTGTCGAGATGGCAGTTCCCTGCCTAAATGTTAATTACTATATCTCTCTTTTAAGATGTTTTCAAGGGGTTAGTGCCTCAGTCTTCCTTGTAATTACATGCAGTGGTTAGTGCAACTCATCGGCTGTATCCCAAGGTCCCCTGAGAGCTCATCCATGCTGCAGTTTCCAGCAGATGAGCGCTGACAGAACCAGTCCTTCAGAGAGCTGCTGCCTTCAAGTGTTCAGCCAGATAATGAGCCGATTACTGTGCCTGCTCCTTCTGCCGACGGTGAGCTCTGCGCACAGACAGGCCGCAGTGGTGACTTGCTGCAGTTCATATTCCTCCCTTCTCTCTGTCCCTTCAACCTGGCAAAACCTCTGTAAAACCAGCCCCTCCCTGGGGCAAGAACTTCCACAGGTTATTGACAGAGCAAAAAAGGGAAAAAATAAACTTCGTCAGTGTCTGAATGTAGAAGTCCAGTAATAAAACAGTCTCATAGCCATGGTGGTGGGGCCAATCTCGAATGCTGAGCATGGCTTTGACATGTCAGCTGTGACACGTGTGCACCAGGGAGGGAGTTGCTGTGCCTTGTTATACCTCTGCAGCTGAGAAGGAGGAACTACAGCTTCCTCATGTGCAAAGCATTTCTAAGTGAACAGCAGTAGTTGACATTGCCAATTGAAATTAAAGTTGTGCTTTGGAAACTGCTACATTTAAGTGTCAGATTCTTTCTTTGAAAGCTGTAAGATAGCTCGTTCCTCTCCAGGGAGAGTTGAGTAGGAGTTTGTCTACGTGGGGAAAAGTGTTTGGAGTAGCAACTGCCTACCAGTTTCCCATGCAAACACTCATAATCCGTACTTCAAGAATGGGTTAAGCTAAATTACACAAAGGCACTCACTGCAGAGGACAGCACCCTGTTCACAACCCTCCATCACCCCAGTACACAAACCACAGTACACAAACCACAGTTCACTTTGCAGCAGTAACCCAATACAGATAAACACCGACATTCACTCAAGATGTGAAGGGAGAAAAAACTTTTGAGAAAATATTAAGTTGACTGGAAAATACCACTTTTTTGCAACCTGTGCACATCCAAAACTGAGACACCACAGATACCTGCCAGGGGACAAAAAAATCATGGGCAAATCACTGACTGAGGCAACTTCAGAGACTCAGCAAAAACTTTACAGCATAGCAGACAAATTGGCCCCAGCCTGCCTCTGATTCCTAAGAGCTACAATGCCTGGGCAAAGCATGCTCCAGGTTTCTGTTGGCTGCTGGTCCACTAGAGGACAACCTAATAATGATGAACTCCTTTGGGTTACACAGAAAATAGCCCATACTGAAAACGTTGCTGCCAAATCTGGCTGGCAGCCCGTGTGTGTGTGCTGGGTCTGGTTTTTACCGGTACAGATTGATTCTGGTCTTAAACGTTAGACTTACGAAGCTCCAAAAAAAATGCCTCCTGCATTTGATATCAGCCTTTGCAACTACAGAGAAAAAGGCAGAAAAAAGGGACTTTCCCAGACAGACAGCTGTAGTTTTTATAAAGCAAATCCAACCCTCTACACTGTGCTCTGCCACAGAGAGAAACCTGCCTGTTGCTGATGGTTTTCTCACAGACTTCTGACACGATATTACGCTTTTACAGTGCAGGAGATGTTCCGAGGTACAGAACGATCTGTTTGCCCCAGTACCATGTGATTTATCAAGCTATAATGAAGGAACCCATCTCATGTATAAACAGTGGGCAGGAAGCACAACAAAATCATCAGCTCAAAGACACAGAAAAGAACAGGCTACTGCTCTGGCAAGGCAAGGAAAAAGAGCAAAACAGCTTCTCAAAACCGAAGGGGGTTCTTGCCTAGTATTCTTAAGGCAAATAGAAGACAAATAAAATCTGAGCTAGCAATAGAGGTAATTTCTGGAGCTAGGAAGCAAATGAGCTGTGGCAAGAAGTGGAACAGCAAAAAGCAGCAGAGAACTAATTACAAATGAAGCGTCTCAGGTTGGAATTGAAGTCAGAGGGGTCAGAGGGTCAAAGCAACAGAGTTTTCAGTGGATAATTTGGTGCCTGTGACTCGGAGATGAAAAGTGCATGTCTCTACAAGAGAGAAAACTACACACTGAAGGCAGATCAGAGCTACTTAGAAGGCAAAATTCTGATACTCCTGTAGACACGGGCTGGCTGTAGCTGGGAGGGTGCAGATCCCAGCCTCGGGGGTGTGATGGGAGGGGGCTCTGCCCAGCCCCCGTTTGGGCGCCCTCCCCTCCCCGCCCTGCCGGCCGAGAGCAGCCCCCCCAGCCCCGCTCCGCACCCGCCTTCCCTCCCACCGACGGCGGCGAGGGATGCTCCCACCCGGCGTGTCTGCCGGAGTCAGCTGCTCCTTGATGTCAGAACCGACTCCCGGCTCGGCGGGGCGGGAGCGGGGAGCCGAACGGAGCTCAGCCGAGCCGCAGCACCCGCTCGCCGGCTGCGGGAGCGCTCCTGCCTCCCGCACCCTGCCCGGCCCGGCGGGGAAAGCGCGGGGGGCCCATCCCGTCCCACCGCGGAGCCGCCCAGGGAACTTGCCCAACTTTCTTTCTCCGTCCCGGGACTCGCTGCCATGGCCCCCGCCAACTCCTCCCGCAACTTCTCCGCGCCGGAGGCTCGGAACGGCTCAGGTGAGAGCGGGGGCTGCGCGGGGCTGGGGGCGATGGTGGGGGCTGAGGCAGGGACCCCCCGCACCCCACCCGGGCCGCCTTCAGCACCCGGGGGCGGACAGCTCCGGGAGGGACGGGCGGACCCCTCCGGGGGTGCGGGAGCGGCGCCGGACCCATCCCGGCACCGCCGCTGGCCCCGGTGGCTCGGAGCCATCCGCAACCTGTTGGCTGTCGGGCAGCAGCAACTCCAGCAGCCCTCCGGTCCCGGCTGCTGAGAAGGGATGGACCAGCCCGGCTAGACAGGGAGGGAGCAAAGCACGGAGAACGTGAGATGCCGCTGGAGAGGGAAGCAGAGATCTTCACCAGTCTCCCCTTTTCTCCATGCTCCCCTGTTCCCAAATCAATTGCTTATGGTCAAGCAAGTCAGTTCTTGATGGTGCAAGCTGAAACTCTTCAAGGGAAGGTGGTTTATACGTGGTCTTTGACCCTCTCTGCACCAGCACATCCTTTAGAGACCAAAAGGGTGCCTGAGCTGCTTCCTTCCGAAAAGCACTGAAGATGTAGTCTCTTATGTATCTGGGTATGGCTGAGAACAGCCACTACCTTAGAGGAAAAAAATTTAGCCCGGTCCTCATTCAGTTCAAATAGTTCAGTCCCCTTTGGGACTTCTGGAAGGAGTATCACAGCAGACACAGATCTACAAATCAATGCCTGAAGTGGCTGTTTCAATAAAGTGCATTCACTAGGATGTGCACAGAAGCAGGACGGGAAATTCAGATTCAGTGGTATCTCAGGATGAAAGAGGCTTTAGAAAAGAGATAGCTTTTGAGTGTTTGATAGATGTGCTCTTCTGACTCAAGCCTATAAAACACACATGAGCTACAGCTTCACACTAGCTCGCAGCTAATAGTGCTTGAAGGTCCTGCTTGTACAGACACCAACAGCAGGACTGTGCCACAGCACTGCACAGACCACTTTTCACAGGAAGCCTTTGGGCTTGCACACATTCTGCTTTAAGGCCAGCTGAGCTCATTCCAAATGTTACAGAATCACCATGAGCACTGTATTGATTATACTGCAGGAAAAGGACATTTTGTCTCAATTTCCAGCTAACCAAGAGGCATTTATGTTTCGTCACTCATACAACCCTTTCCCACAACATTCATAACAAAGTTTGCAGTTAAAAGAAAGGAGATGAGAACTCCCAACAGCTGCATGCAGAACGCCAGGACCACAGCCATCATCTTCCAGTCTCTAGTCTGCCCTCTTCCAGCATTAAGGTGTGAGATCTGTTTGGATGCTCAAGGGATGCACAGGTTGGATGCTGAAGACTATCAGGTTTCAATAGGATGCTGACAACTGTATGTTATCTACCAAAAGTCACTTTAAACAGGACATTTCCCTGCATTAATGAGTTACCAGGAGGAACGGGGACCATTTAAATCCCCAAAAATGGTCTGGACAAGGCTTTTTATCAGCCAAGCCTGGCTTCCAGCTTCAGGCCCCTGCCAGTCCTCCTGTGCCTCATTGGATGCTTTCTGACATCTGCAGAGAGGTTTCCCAATAAAATGGTGCAGCAAATGCTCAACTGGGTTCTGGCCTTGGCCTTGCCTATGCCTAAGCTGGCTGCTTCCCAATGCCAGAAGGACTGAGCCAGTGGCAACTCATCATGGCCCACCTCTAAAAGCTCTGAAATACTACACACAGCTGACACAACACACAGCTTTCCAGCCACAGGCCACCAGTGTAGCCCCAGTTATCTTGCCAGTTCAGACAAACTTCTCTGTCACACCAAAGTAAATGTGGAGAAGCTTGTACTCAAGGAATTCCAGAGGTCAAAGTCCGAAAATACCACCTCAAAGAGACACTGCTTTGGCAAAGACTACACCTATATGTTATTTCACTTAATCTTATTTCCAAGATTTCCCCAGGTTCTGTTGGAGGATACTTGCCCACTTCTGCTGCTGAGGAGATGGAGTAGTTCAGTGACTAAAAGCATTTCCAATTAGCACACATTGAGTCATCTGCAATTCAATGACACGCAGTCTAGGCTGAGGGGCCGTCACGCGTGTCCTTGTAACAACCACATAAATAACTCACACAAAGCCTTTTCCTGGAAAAAAGCCCACCAGGCCCCATAGGAGAGGAGTAATGAGATGAAGTGAGATTTGCCTCAGCTGAGAAGGGCGATCTCAGACTCCACCACACAGTGCACATGGGAGCCCTGCAGAACAGAGGGCACCACCCGTCTCTGCCTTTGACACCACCTTCTGTGCCCAGAAGCTTGTGGCTTCAAAATGTGATTTTACACCCAGATTAGGGACAAGGCAAATGTGAATTTGGTTTTTAGGCCTCCCACCCCAAACAGCAACAGTCAACCATCAGTGCTATGTGTTATCAGGCAAGAATTTTGCCTTGGAAGTCCACCTACATCCAGAACACAGAGACAGCAGTTTTAAGCTTTTTTTCTCCCTGCAGAATTAGAACATTCCCTGTGGAAGGGCCACTCAAACATACTCCAAAATCCCTGTCTGGCCACACACCTGGATTTCTTTCTAGGGAAGAAACTAGAGAAAGGGAGAGAGGCAGAGAAGGAAGATGGAAAGGAGAGCCTGCTTTGGCCTAACTCTGACAACAGGCCAGGGTACATTCCCAGCTCTCACAACACAGACAAGCACTAGCACAGTCAGTGGACTCTGTGTCTCATCCTATAAACTACCCAGCACATGAGCTGACACTTGGACAACAGCTTGAGCATTGACTTTATCCAGATTTTGGCACCCCCAGAGAGGCTTTACTTCTCCAGTGTGTGAAGCACCAGCTGCCTCATCCTCTCCCCTCAAAAAATGGCTGAAACCCCAGCACTCCCTTGGAGTAAAAGTTACTATCAACTCTGACAGACACTGGTGAGTACAAAGGCATGCCAGCCTGATATAAATCTCCCCAAAAATGCAGGGGAGTTTCAGAGCAGGACAGAAGCTGAGGAAAGATGTTTACACATGGCCAGATTTAGGTGGTGTGCTGCATGTACTGAGTGGCACAGAAGAAAGTGTCAGCCCCCCAGCTAAGCCTCTCCAAATTCTGCAAAGGGTATTAAAAAATCATTCTGAGCTACATCTTTGGTGGGGATGGGTTCCAGCTGCAGGACAGGGCAAGCACACAGGGTTGTGAAGAGGTTGCCTGTGGGTTGCACTCACTGCTTTATTTGTTTTGGCAGCAGCAGAGAAGCCAGCACCATACACCAACGTGATCATGCCCAGTCTCTTCAGCATCATCTGCTTCCTGGGTATTGTGGGGAACCTCATCGTCATCTACACTATTGTTAAGAAGAAGAAGCTGAGGTGCAAACAGACCGTGCCCGACATTTTCAACTTCAACCTCTCCATTGTGGACCTCCTCTTCCTCTTGGGCATGCCCTTCCTCATCCACCAGCTCCTAGGCAATGGCTCATGGTACTTTGGAGCTCCCCTGTGCACCATCATCACCGCCCTGGACACGAACAGCCAGATCACCAGCACCAACATCCTCACAGTGATGACACTGGACCGTTACCTGGCGACTGTTTACCCCCTAAAATCTACCTACGTCCGGACCCCGTGTGTGGCAGCTCTAGTTATCTGCCTGGTGTGGCTCCTCTCCTTCCTGACCATCATTCCCGTGTGGATGTACGCAGGTCTTATGCCTCTGGAGGACGGGACTGTCCGCTGTGCCCTCTTGCTTCCCAACCCAGAGACTGACATCTACTGGTTCACGCTCTATCAGTTCATGCTGGCATTTGCTGTGCCCTTGATCATCATCTGCGTGGTGTACTTTAAGATCCTCCAGCACATGGCCACCACCGTGGTCCCACTGCCCCAAAGGAGTCTCCGGGTACGCACGAAGAAGGTGACCCGCATGGCAGTTGCCATCTGTTCCGCCTTTTTTATTTGCTGGGCTCCCTTCTACATCCTCCAGCTGGTTCACCTTGGCATTGACACACCATCCATGGCCTTCTTTTATGCCTACAACTTTGCCATTAGCTTGGGCTACGCCAACAGTTGCCTCAACCCCTTCCTCTACATCGCCCTCAGCGAGACCTTCAAGCGCCAGTTCTTGGTGGCCATCCGCCCCTCAAAAGAGCCCTGTCGCAACAGCAGCTCTGCCAACAACAACAGCATGACAGAGGCCAGTGTGTGTCTGAAACTGGCACCAGAATCCACCCAGCAGACTCAGTTTCTGGAGGACTTCTCCCCACGGTCACTGCCGGTGACGGTGGCTGTTCACTAGGGCACCCAGAGGTGCCCACAGCACAAAGACTTCAGGTCTGTAGGTGGATGGAGAAGCAGCAGCTTCAGGCAGCTCTTGGAGAAGCACATGGACCACAAATTTCCACCTCCAGGAGTCCAGATGTCTCCCTTTCTCACTGCAGGGCTCTGCTCCTACACTGCCCCCAGCCTATAAGATGCTGCCTACTGCTGCTTCTTTCCACTGTGCATGGGAGGACTCTGTCACCACTGGGCCCCCAAAGAGGATGAATGGAAAAGAGATAAAGGACAAAGAGGATTTCCAATGCTAATATTCACCCTGGAAGAGTAAAACCCCTATCAACACTGCCCAGTGATGCCTCTTGGCCCCACTGGGGTTCCTAAGCAGCTTGTCAATAGAGCTTCTTCATTCAAAACCCAAGTCTTTGAATCACAATGTCATATAAGAAATCCGCAAACTTTGATGGCTGTGCTGATATCCCAGAAACAGACAGCAGAGAGAGAGATCTTGGGGCCAGAAGTCTCACCCAGACTTGGCCTTTCAGTCCAGTTCTGTCTGCCTCTAGTGGGCTGTATTGTCTGGCAAGCAAGACACTTTCAAGAATTGGTTCATTCATGATGCTAATCCTAAATATTTCCAGCAAAACCAGGCAGATAATAATCACACTGCTTCAAGGGACTGTGAAAAATTCTCAAAAATACTGCTGCTAACACCAGCTTTGTAGCTTTTCATGCCAGTGAGCAGATTTTCACAGTGCTAGTTCCTCATGCTGCTCTTGTGCCTCACAGTCTGCATGGCCTTTGGGGAACCCCAGGCAGAGGGTTTTAAACAGGACTAAAAAGCACAATGTGCAGAGACCTGTGGAGCGAGGAGCTGTGAAAGAGCAGCTCAGGGAGAGCAGAGTTGCTTATGCAGCTTTCTCAAAATAACAAATGCTTTACACAAAGTTAAGAGAGGGAAAATTAAGTGTCCGTGTGTTGTATGTGCAGCTTTAACAGTTGGAGGTTAGGAAATAACTTTGCTCATCACAAAGACTAGAGAAAAGACAGCACAGATCAGCTAAAAGCAGGGATTACACCAACAGCCTGTGCCGGGCTCCACGGGGACACACATTGTTCAACACTTTGTCAAACATGGGGGAACTGGTTACTGTAGATGGATTTACTATAAAGAATTAAAGACATCGAACAGTTCAAAGGAATTTGTTACCATGCTTGTGGTCTCACGGCAGCAGCCACCCACGAGATACCCAGAACAGAAATTCACCCTTACGCAGCCACACAGCAAAACTCCGTCACCTGCACAGGATTTTCTAAGCCGGACAGGCACTCACAGGCGTATCCAGTGCACACACATCTCACTTGCGGGTGTTTTAAAGTACAGCCAGTGCTTCAGCCTACACCCTGCAGAGAGCACACGGCCGTTCACTCACCTCTGGCGATGAAAGCGGGCGGGTGTGCAACACCAGCACCTTGGGCGTCATCAGACGCAGCACGTTGCTTTTTGATTCACTGAACAAACCTCAGAACAGAGTCTCTGTGTATTTTCACCCCAAGTTCTGTCAGCCTGCACCTTCCGTGGTAGCACATCCGCGCCACGACCGACGGTACCGCGTCGGTTTTTCTCCCACGTTTCCCTGGGCAATAAAACCAGACACATGAGGAACTTTCAAGCTTTATGACCTGAAAATCCTTCCCCTTTTTTTACTGCCAGGAATTTTCACCTGCTGTTTTCCGTGGAGCTGCTTTGCTCTTTGGTCAGTGCTCTCCCTGAAGGGCTCTGGAGCAAAGGTCGAGGAAGATTTGGGCTGTGCCAGCCAGACCTGCCCTCAGGACAAGAGAAGCTGCTGTGTTACCTTTCTCCCATGAGGAAGTGAAGGGAAGAACTGGCACACTTTGCTGGGAAAGGAGGTGGTAAACACTGGGTGGGTTTTTTTCCTCTAATGCCAGTCATAAGGAAAGTATGAGTGAAGTGAAAACAGACTGAATTACTGGGGATCTCAGAGAGCAGCACGTTGAAGATATTATCTTATTCACACAGTAAAGGTGTTTATGGTTGAACTAGTCTGTTCCCATCTGAAGTGAGTCAGTCTGACCCGGTGTGGCCAAGCCACGTGCTAAAAACCACAGGGGCACCATGGGCTTATGAGGAGGGGAGGCCAGCACCTGGTGCAGCACTCAAAAGGGGTGTTGAGGGGTAAACCTTTTCCAGATCTTATCACACTGAACTCAACACACAGTACACTGGGCCCCTTTCCAAGCTGAAGTCCTTTTGGATATCATCTGTGTGAGGTAGAAAGCTGTGCCAGAGAGACCTGGTCTCAACACCAGGGACAAGGCTTCCCATTTAGCCAGTGCCCCACTAGAGGCACCTGCCCCTTCCTACCACCCTGCAAAGGCTCATGGTTCCCATTCCCTCATGTTCCTCCTGCCTGTTCCCAAGGTGTTTCCTAGTCCAAACATCTAAATGCTGGCTGTGGGGTCCCTCCCTTTCCCTGTACATCCATAAAAGCTGTGACAAGCAAATCCTCGGGGAGACCTGTGGATGAGGTCGGGAAGAGAGGTTCAGACAGGAAGCAAACTAGCAAAGAACAGAGCCAGCACATAGCTTTGTGTCAGCTTCCCAAAATCACCCCAAAGCACAGGACAAGAGCCTCTCCTTTGAAGGCAAACCTTTTGAACAAACACCTGCAGAAGTGTTACCCTACCTAGGGGGTAAGGTAAGGCCTTCCAGTAGCTAAACAGTCTCTCTGCACTTCAGTGTGACCTGCTCCAAGCACCCTACCCCTTCTCCAAATTTTTCAGGGCTGGCTTTGTTTAAGTCAGGGTGCCCATCGACTTTCTGGTTTGTGTTCAGCTTTACCTCTTTGCATCTCTGCAATTTGTATTTATTATGTGACCACCCCCTGTCTCAGTGCCTTGGTTACCAATGGCAGAGTCTGAACAAAAGCCATGGCTAAGTAGCGAAGGACACACAGCTATTCACTCAGGAACGGGCAGCCCCAAGTGCTGCGAGGTCCGTCTGAGAGGCACTGTGAGAAGGGCAGAGAGGTAGGGCAGTGCATTTCCTGACAGTCCTGCTCCCTATTCACAGCCCATTGCCTCTCTTGTTTGGGAGGAACGCAGCTAAATAACCTCCCAAAACAAAAGGTGATAGAAAAACTATTCCATCTACTTGTTCAGATCAACGGCCCCGCTAAGCTCCATGAGACGCATTTTCCTCACTCTCTCTGCCAGCTCTTATCCCGTACGTTCACGAGCTGCCTCGTCAGACAGCGGGAAGACAGATGGGTGCACTCTCCACCCCCTCCTCTTCCCCTCCTCGTCCTCAGAGGTGCGACTGAAGCCACATGTCACAGCTCTGCTCTTGATAAACTCCCACAAAGGGGCAGATGGTCCAGTTAATTTTACTCCTACTTTCCGAGCCTGTGACAGAGCCCACCTTGGCTGGTCATGTCAGGATTCAGTCCCCAGCTCACCCTTCTCGGTTATCTCTTTTCCACTTTCCACATCCCTGCAGTAAAATAAACCCTTGCCTTCCCCCCAGTCACAGCTCTGCCAAGCCAGCCCTAACAGCAAGCTGGAGCTGAGGTCCCCAGAGCCCAGCTGGGCAGTGAGCTGGTGACATCCTTCCCCGGACACCTTTCTCCACCTTGAAGGCTCTGCTCAGCTAAACCTGCCTGGGAGAAAACTGCAGCCGCGATGGAGCACAACGCTGGAGGCTGCAGGGTGGGGAGGAGGGAAAGGTAGGGTGACTCACTGGCCCCTGGGACACAGCCAGAACCTGACTAATCCTGTTTCCTCAATCCTCCTGGGCTGCTAATTGGGCGCATTTCATTCAACAAACTCGGAGGAGCCACGTGGCAGGTACGGATACGCTCCCAGCCCACTCGCTTCTCCCAAGTCCTCCTGCCGGCTGCAGGGACCGCACAGCAATGCCCTTCCCTGCTCGTCTCCCATTAGCAAAGCCACGCAGACAAATCCCCCCGCAGCTGCAGCCCCTCCACTCGCTCCATCACTGCTGGGGAAGGGGCAGCACACAGGAAGGACACCAACGGCAGAGAAGTAAAGGGGGAAGAATGTCTCGTCTACAGCCTCAAATTCCCAGTGGAGGGCTCCTCTAGCAGATGGGGACCCTTCAGAGTCTCCAGAAGATGGATTTTGAAGCTGGATTTATAGGGCAGCATTTGAACAGGGAGCTCACTGCACCACTGGAGGGAAAACGTTTGCTAAGAGACGCAGACCATGGTTGAGGGAGGGCATGGGAGAGGATACCAGCTCCTAGAGCCTCTGTGTCCTATCCACATCTCATTTGGGAAACAGATATCATATAGGATAGAACAATAATTTCTCTCATAACATCTTTCTACCAATACAGTTGTGTTGGCTGTGGAGATCACCACTCCTGATTCTCCCAGTCTGGCTCATGGGAGAGCAGCAGCACTGGCTTCTCCTGAAGGGTGGAGCTGGGCTTCAACAACTGCAAAGCTAAACTTGAGAAGTGTCTTACTTCAGTGTGAGGCATGATAGGGCACTGAGGGGTGCTTCCATAGGCACTTCTGAACATGCTGAGGGCAAGCACGTTAGAAAAGCCATCGGGGTTGTCACCTCAGTACCTTTCACCATCTTCAAATGCTGCTGGAGTAAGGTCCACACCCCATGGGGCTCACACTTGACATGAAGCCCTCCTTCACTCCTCCAAAGCCAAGTCGTTACATCAGCCTTGCCCTCCCCAAGCACCACTGAAGGCTCAAGGCCCTGTCCTGCAGGTCCTTACACACAGGGTTAGTCCTCTGGAAATGAGAGCCAGGTTCTGCCCATCACACCAGGGTGAGTCTGAGTTCACACCACAGTGGTGAGTGGACTTTTAGAACACCAGGGAGCAGACTCTACCCCAGGTACTGACTGCATCATCATCCAGCACTGCATGAGAACAGGAGATCCACAGGGTCTGACTCCACAGAAGTGCCTTTGGGGCAATGATTTTTCCGAGCTTCAGTTAAACAGTGACACGCTCGAGTTTTGGTTTAAGCTTTAAACATTATTTCTCCCACTTAAAACTAAGTTAACAGATGAGTCAGCCCTCCAACCTGTGCTCTTCTGTCCCCTGCAGGTTTCCACTTGCAGGGTAGGCAGCCTGAGAGTCAGTGACATCATTTTAATTATTCTGCTGTTTAGTTACTATTAAGCTGCCTTTGCTAAGTCTGAAAGAGCTCTTACGATTATCTTCCTACACATGCTGCTGGAAGCACAGCTTGGCAACACCAAGCTGCTCCACCAGTCACTTCAGAGGAGAGGGCAGAGCTCTCCTTAAACAGCCACAGCAAGGATTATTCCTACTTTATCCAGGAGCAGGACTTCTCACACCCACAGCCCGCTCCAGGATGAGGTCCTCTTCCTTTTCTCCCGTGGGGCTTGACCACAGAAAGCCAAGCACTAACATTTTTGCACACATTTTGGCACAGAGGGATAGCAATAAGTGCAGTGATGAAAGCAGTGAGTGAAGTTATCACTGATGAGATCTTCTAAAAGCTTGTATTGACTTATTCCCTTAAGAGCTTGGTTCTTGGAGGTGGCACCTTCTCCAGAAGCCAGACCCCTCCCACCAAGGAATTGAAACCAGTTGTGAAAGCAGCAGACTGTTCACATCAGGCTCTGTCCTCCTTCCTTCCTGCTCATAAATTAAGACTCTGGATATCAACTTACACAAAGCATTTTGGGGATTTAATTCCCCCCCCCCCCCATTCTTTTGATTTTTTTAAAGATCAACCCATTACAACCTCCTAGACTCCAACTTAGACACCTTCAAGTGCTCTGAACATGTACACTTGTCATGTTTTCAACACAGAAACCTCTTGAGAAGAAAAAGAAAATGGTAAAATGTCACCTCTTGGTGTGAGAACAAGTTGCCTGTCCTTTGCTATCATTCAAATCCAGATGCTTTCCCTCAGCCAAACGCTGCCACTGAAGAAAGCACAAAAACATTTGCTCCCAGGCTGAGACAGGCTGTGCCAAGCCACAGCCCTCACTCAGTGCTGGGGGGCTCAGGTCTGAGAACAAACACTGGCAGCTCAAAGAGAAGGGGCTTATTTGCTGGAATTAATATTCAGCCTTTCTGCAGCACGGGAAACATCGATTGTTCGGGGAGAAACAAATCACGTGTCTCTCTTGGGGGGGGGTCGGGGGGAGGATTTTAATGAGACCTCCCCCCTCTTTTTCTGACACTCTCAGGCTCAGGGTAAAAAAGGAAAAAGCAAAACAACATTCCAGCATCTCCCCATCTCCCCTGCACTGTAGTAGCCCAATCAAGCTAATTAGGATGTCTCCTGTGTGCTCAGGGAGGTTCTACCCAGCAAATCCAGCCCCCTGTTCATTATATCGCTGCAGCACAGCTAATTACTCCTGACTTGAGAGGGAACGGGAGCAGAGCAGCTTTGTATGCAGTTGGGAAAAGGGCTGTACTGAGTACAGCCAGGTCCTGCCTTTCCCTCTGGCCCTGCTAGATCTCCTGCTGCCCTGGACAGGATGGAGGAGGCAGCTGAACTGGGTGGTTGCTTCTTAGAGGAACCATCATAAGGAGCTACTCACCCTGGAGACCCCTTGACTCATCTTCAAACTCACCCTTGCACCTGGAAAAACAGTTAGCCGGGGAAACTGGGCAGCCTGAACAGCCAAACACTCTCTGGGACCAAACCAACCCTCCGACGGGGTGTGGGCATCCCTTCCAGAATGGGATGGCACCCGAACATGGCACAGGTGCCTCCAGGAGGTTAATGCCCACGGGGTAATGGCAGCATGGCACATCCCAGGCCACACAAGGAAACAGGCCAGCAGCACAGGCAGCCTCAGACCCCTCTTACTGCTTGGCCACAGGAGGAAATCCAGAGCCTGCTCTCACTCACACCACTGCTTCCTCCAAAATTAACGGGTTAGAGAAAAGCCAAGCAAAACATGCCAAAAGCTTCTCCTGTGGCTATCCAAGAGCAGAGTTTGACATCTCAGGGCTCTAATTTCACCACCAAAAGGAGCTGCTGCTAAGAAGGAGAGCTGGCATGTTGCTGTCCTCTAGTTCCCAGAGCCTAAAAGTTTCAAACGTTTTACAAAAATTAATGACCCAAAGCTTAGATGAAGGCTGGAGACAGGAAAATAACGAAGGCCATGACAAGTGTAGGCTGTCATGTCAGATAAAATCTACAGTTCTGCTGAGAAAAGCAACTGCTTATCTTGACTGTTCTTTAGTATAGGGAAGGAAACCAGGAGAGACTAGTGGGTGGTTCAAGAAAAGACAAAGTCACCAGAAACACTTGCCTGCAGCATCACAAGCGACAGACCAAAGCTGCAACCATCAGGGACCAGGCAGACCAGCTGAGCCTTCATGTATTAAAGACAGGACATAACCTCTATTTCTCTAATCCCCTCAAATCTCCTCATTGTCCTAATTCTTTAAAATATGCTTATTTCAAAAGCTGCAAAGATCTCAGATACATCCCATGGGCTGGGGGAGATGGCACAGCAGGGAGAGTGTTGCTTCAGGTGGGTACGAGACAGGGTAAGTGACATGCAGCTGATTTACAGAATTGCTCCCAGAAAACACACTCTTGCAGCAGTAACAAGCTGGGATACATTAGATCTGTCAGCTGCGTTTTCCAGGAGTGTTTAGTCTCTGCTTTAAAGAGGAATCATCAATACTAATGAACCGTAGTTGTGACAGCTCAGCGCAGAAGCCCAAATGTTAAATTCTGTGTCAGTGTTCACGTGTTGAAGGGACTCAAGGAACACTGCTGGAGCAACGGGTCTTCCCAGGAATTCTTCAGCCCTTTGGCCACTATCTTAGACGTTACAAGTGTGATGACGGAAGGCCTCAAAGACAACAGATAGTTTACAAAGTTACTACCCAAGCAGCAGTTAATTTTCCGGAGCATTTTCCAGCAGCAAGCTCTGGAGAAAAGGGATTTATCAATAGGAACCCTCCATTGCAGCTCCTGTGGAAAGAGCTATGGGATCAATCAAACAAGGATATCTCACCAACACTCAGAGTCACACACAAGAACATCCACATCACGTTTCTCCCCTTGCCAGAAGCTGTTGGCTGATGTCCATCAACTCATTTGCAAAGGAAGCTCTGAAGATTTTGAAATCTTCATTTTGGAAGAAGTGACGATCACAGATGGAGAAAACCTGCTTTATCTCACCCTCCCATCAAGTAGAACAGACTAACTTCTGAGGATATCAGCCAAGTTTTAAGCAAATTCCACAGTTCCTTTAGTCTGCCCCTTCATCACCTCGATGATGAGCTAGGAAAGGGCTGTGCTACCCAAACTGGGTTTGACCTGCAAGCCCTGCATAGAGGGAGGGATACTGACAGTGGTGAGGGGACAGGAGCTGGGACCTGGTTATGTAAACTGGACAGAGTGAACAGTTTTCATCCAATAACTAGAAGCAAGACATCTTTAATAATGTTCAATGGCCAAGGGTGATGATACAGGCCGTGTGAGGGTCAGAAATGCAATGAAGCTCTGAGGACTTGGCAAAGAGACCAGTCAGCACTGTTTGTGCCACGCTGGGAGTGGAAACAGTCAGGAGAGACCAGCAGCACCCAAGGGGGGATTGTTTTAAGCTCCAGAAGGAGCAATGGGCACTGGAGACTAAGAGTAAGACAATTTTGGCGCTGAGGGAAGAGTAGCTAAAGGGAAACAATCCTGGGTTTTTTATGAAAAAAAGAATGTGTGGAGTTTGTTCTTTTTAAATATACCATCTCCAGAAGTTAGTTCCTGCTTTCTCCTACGAAGGAAAATAAAGAAAAAAAGAATCAAAGCTGATTCCAATTCTTTCAAGCACTCTTTGAGAATAGAATTGTGGAGTAATTAAAACCAGAGATGAGTTCTACCAAAATCTGTTGCAGTCTTATTTGCCTTGTTAGTTGTTCTGTCAGGACAGTTGATTCTGGCTGCTTATAATACTTCTGCTCAGCTGGCACAGGAGTTTCAGCATCCGTCCAAGCTCCCCCACCCTGGGCATGCCCAGGCCAAGCTGCTGCTGGAACACCCCACACAGCAAACTAGACCCAATGAAGCATAAAGCAGCCTCTGGTGTCAGCAAGGGGACGCTGGCAACACACCCACGGGACAGTGAACGGTCCTTCCTGAGCCTGTAAGAGCTCCTGCTCTGCAAGTTTCCATCTCCGTTCTCCCCCTAACAGACAAAAATATTTAAACTGGTCAGAGCAAACCTGGTGAGATTGTGCAAAAGTTGGGATGATTTTCAGTCCCAGACTCAGGAAAGGTCTCTGCCCTTCATCTACATAGAAAAAACTGCCAGGCTTTTTTGGACTGAGCCTGAGCCCATTCCAGCAGCCTGCTGAGCAGATCCACACCTGAGAAAAGGGGCAGCTGCATTCCCTGAACATCCATCACTGGTACACACCTGGCTGTGCCTCCAGCTTTGCACAGGTTTGTTTTCGTAACCACCTTTCAGGGTCAGACTGGGACGTTTTTTTCAGCAAAGCTTCCTTTTCTTCTGGGGATTTATTATTGATGTTACCATGGTTCCCATCTTCAGCTTAAAAGTAAGCAGCACTGCAGTGTGCAGATTGAGGGAATTTTCCAATTGCAAAACTCATAGCACAAAGGGACTCTGGCTCTTTTTATACCTTGTTGTTGTTTATTATATTTGTGTGGAGGGACAAGTTCTCACTGTGCTACAGAGCCCTCAGATCATCAGCACTTAAAATACACCCGTCAATAAACATTTTTTAAATTAAAAGCTGAATGAATTTCGGCTGAATGAACGACTTGCACAGCTTTTGTCCCTGATGCAACATCCGTTTTAAAAATCAACTCCCAAGTTTGATTTTCTATGAAGTAAGAAAGGGACTTCAGCCCATAGTGGCATACAGTGACAGATCCAGAGTGGAGCAAATCGATACCTTTTGAATGGATTTGCCTGCAGCTGCGCTCACACCTTTATTTACTTCCTACAAAATTCTGGGTGAGTTTAGTCTGCTTGGATAAGCTGGAGCCTGAGCTTATTCTTCTGGGTGCGTGCGTAAGAACCGTTCACGCACGGCTGAGTCAACATAAGGGAAGGATTAGACGTTGTGTTTTATTATGAGCACAACTGTGCATACACAGGCCTGTCACACACTGGCGTGGAGCACTTAACAAACCCAAAATGCACGGCAAACTGCTCTAAATGCAGCGATTATTCACATAGTCACAGATAGGGCGCCCACACAGGGGAGGCAGATCTGAATAGCTACAGCACAATTATAACCCTGCCATTACGCTGGATATAATTTCCTTGCAGACATGCCAGACTCCCCCAGCACACAACGCAGCCCTAGAGCCAAAGATCCATAAGCCAATTTACATGGAAAATTAGGAGGTGTCAGAAGACGCAGAAATAGACAGGTCTCAAGGATATTAATTCCTGCCGCCTTAGCTTTGAGCTTTCAACGTATCATTAATTTAGGATCATAAGTGTTAGACTGTCATCAATGCTGTGAAAAGAGGGAGTACTCCACTTACGCTGTTTCTGTGCTGGGTGAAGATAAACCAGCTAAAGACCAGCCTGCATGTGCAGGTCAAAGCACTTCCAACCCAGACCACGGCTCACTCCCAGCTCTGCCCTGTCAGCAGGGCTGACCCCAACCCACAGCATCTCTGCATCACAACCCCCAGCTGTGTGCAGCAGGATGACTAATGACATTAAGCTACTTCCACAAAGAGCTGTTCACTTCAAAGTTTACCAAGGACCATCCTCTCTCTGTTTTTCACTCCCTCTCAAGCTCCCTGAGCAAGGGCTGTAGGCACCCAGGGCTGGGATGGCTTTGCTCTGGAGCACACCTCCCTCCCTCCCAGCACTGTTAATAAGTTTGATACAGGGGGGTGTAGAGGACACCCAGCACCCCACCGGTCCAGTCTACAAATTTATGATACACCTGCAAGTAATTTGCTCTGGGACAATGAAGTAGCAGCCAATTAATTTGCAGCTGGGTGCAGTTACATCAATAACAGAGTGGATAAGGGATGCAAACCAGTAGTGCCAGCAAAGAGCAAATTAACCATCCATTTATGCAGAGCAGCACACAGCAATGAGCTGTATCAGTGAGTCATTACAGGAGAGACTGGAGCTGCTGTTGGATGTGTTACCCAGAAGCTGGGGCTTCACACAAAGCCAGGGCAGAACAGGCCATTCCCGTCGGGTTTAACACAGCTGTGAGATGCTGGGGTTTGGTCACACAGCTCCCCACATGCCTCCAGCCCACAGCTGAGGTGCTCCCCAGCCTGGCTCTGCATCCCCAGCCAGCGACATCCTCCGTGCATCCACACAGCAAGGAAGGGCTCTTCTTCACTGCCTGGGAGGCAGCTCAGCCATGCACTCACCTCACAGTGCCAAGTATCTCCTGCCCTGCCCAACACAGCAGCCTCTGCACATTTGGTGGCTTTAATACAGACACCTGGGGTTTGTTTTTTCCCTCCTCTCCTTTCCCCAAGCAGCAGAGGCTGGAAGCCCAGAGGATCATTATGAATTACTGGTGTGTCTGACACAGCAACTCCCATCCTGCACCTCCATTGTGGGCACAATTGCAGTATCAATACCTGACTTGCTTCAGTTAATGCCTGCAGTGCTGCAGATCCCAAGAATTCAGCAACATCAGACTTGGCACCATCTATAACCCAATAACCTGGGCAGCATCCTTCCTCCTCAAAGCTCTCCCCCCAGAGCACAGGAAACCAGCCTTCCAGGGGCTACAAGGATATGTCAGCAAGCTCTCAGCTCTCCAAATCGCTGGAAGGAGCCAGTGAGATCTCTCCCACTCCCTTGCCACCCTATAACTAAGTCATTTTGGGCTCTTTTCCTTGACTATTTGAGGACTTTACCCTCCGGCAATTCAACTCTGCTGTAACAGGGTCAGCATCGATGAGGTGTGTGCTGGGCATGACAAATCCCTCCCCAGGATCACATATACTTTCCTCCACCTCGAAAGGGAAGTTGCCTCTGAAGAACAGAGCAGCAGCAGCTAAAAATCAAACCAGACAGCTAAACTGGGACTAGGAGCACACGGCCAGGCACATTGCTGCTGTAGGCAGTGCTGCTCCAAATGCCTTGACAACTGAATTCACACCCACCTTGTTAATAAGACCTTTTGAGACAGGCCATGAAATTACATTAAATTAAATACCAAGACAGACTACCACAACGAAGACTCTTCCTCCCAGGAGCCTGAATGCATTTTAACTCAGAATTAAGAGGACAGGTGAGGGGAAATATTGTATTTTCCCATTAACACTTCTCCACTTCCCAGACAAAACACCAAGCAACAGCTCCAGAAATTAATTTCTCCTGTGAATTGGAGTGGTGGAGGAGAAGCAAACCTGGCAGCACTACTGCAGACCAATGGAGGAGGGAAATGGCCTCAGCAGCTGTTTCAGCCTTCCAGCTGAAATAAAGTCCCTATGCAGCTGCAACTTCTCAACCAATTTTAACCCTGCAAAAAGGCAGCAAGCTCTGGTCTCTCTGTAGACACCCCAAATTCTGGGGTGTCCAGCCTGTCAAACCAGCTGTCCCTGCAGCAAGGCACTTCATCCTCCCAAATCTCTACTTCAACCTGCAGCTTTTTCAAGAGATTTAAATTCATTTAAAGCCACAATTAAGGTTTAACCTTTCATGTTCTTTATCCTTAAAGAGCTGCAAAACCAGAAAGTCCTTCACATCTGAGCAGGACCAGGTCATCCTACATTAAAGTTTGGGCAGAGCTGCATTTGTGCAGTGGTTAAAGCTAAGGATTAATTAGCACATGCTGAACCCAGCCCAGTCCAGCCCAGTCCCTGGTTTGCTGAGAAGCCTCACAAGAAGGATGTTGGGCATCTTTCAGCAGCAAGCACCTGCTGAGACATTTGTGGAAGGACATCCTTGACCTCAAGTGGTTTAAAGTTCAGATCAATTCTCTCCAACCAGGGGGCAACCCTTCCTTCCAGCCAGAAGACTCAGTGACTCAGCTGTGAATCACCAACCAGCCTCTTGATCGCATCCACCAGCGCCAAACCTCGCACATGGACAATTAGAGATGTACTGTTGTGCTGGCAGCCTGCTGGGCCCACAGCCCCTCCACTCACTCTCTGGGTTGCAGGGGCAGAAATATTTTTAGTGCAGCCAGAGTTCTTGAACAAGAAATGGCACTTTTCTCCTGGTTGCAGGGTGGCTGTGTGCAGCCTCAGCCAGAGGTGATGAGAAGGAGTGGTGAGGAGCAAAGTCCGAAGGGATTTATCACCAGAGCAGCAAGGCTTGGAGGAGCTTTAGCCTCTGAGTTGTCAGAGCAATGCACAACTTCAGAGATGCCTTTTGCAGCCAAGGTCAGCCCAGGCCCATTTTGCATCCTCCAGAAGGGATCCTGCTCTGGCTGCGAGCTGAGAGACAGCTGCTCACAACAGCTTGCTTTACACAGAGCGAGCTGGAGACCATCACTTCTGCCTGTGGAGAACTAAAGTGGCAAAAAAAGCAAAAAAGCAAAGGGGTTTTGGATAAGGAAAAAGCCAGCAGTGCTTTTCCCAGCAGCCATGCAGGCAGACAGTGGCTCACCGTGCTGCAGACACCCGCTTTGGGGGATCACAGAGCCTCTGCCCCCTTGGAGTGGCAATTCTCCAGCACAAGCATCTCACCAACAGCAGTGTGGAACAGGTTTCTGGGGATCTTCAATCTCTGGCAGTGTGCTGAACAAGTTGTTCCCAGCCTGGCAGGCAAACCTATCCAGTTTTCCAAGCACACTGGGGATGAAAGTAATGGGAGAGAAGCAGTGAAGGACTGCCAGCACTGGGTAATAATATCCCTTATCCTAAAAGGTGAGCTACATCCTAGAGAAGTAACAGCAATATTTCACTTGGACACCACGGGGGTAAAAAGGGCTCATCCAAAGCAGACTCCTGAGCTCACTTTGCAAGAATTAATTCACTGTATTGCCCTCCAGAAAGTGATACTAACTAAACCCTGTCAGTCACACAGTAAACAATTCCAGCTTTGTAGGTTGATCAAGAGTGGTTTTGTGAGCAGATGACATATGAGAGGGAGAATGTTTTAGTTCTTTTTGTTAAGTGCAAGATATCATTTGGCTTCCAGGACAAAAGCATTTTTATTTCAAGAGATGGATAAGCAGTTTCCAGAGTTCATTACTCTCACAAGCTTTTCTGACAGTAAACATAGCCAGTGTCTATTCAAAATGGAAAAGAAGTTCCCTGTTTGAGACAGGGAGAAGACATTCAAGGATGTACTCAGCTTTAAGTTGAGGCACTTCAGAAGGCAGGGGCTACTTGCAGAGCATCTTAACACTTGAGCAGTTCAACATCTCAGTGAATTGGGAAACTTACACTTTAAGTATCATTTAATGGGCTGCAGTAGCTAAATAGCTTGTTCACATCCACTTCTGTGAGGAAAAGAGATCAGCCTCCACTCACCCACAGACAAAGCAAGTTCCCCAAACCTGGCATCCATGCCAGAAGCCTGACCCAGTCCCGTCCCCCCAGAGGGACATGTCCCCACCACAGAGCAGGATCTTGGGCTCACAGTCACCCCTGCAGTGGTCACAGCAGCTCACCCAGCTCAGGATGTCCATTCTCCACGGACACACTCTGACCCAGCCTGACTGTGGTGTGAAGCTGGGCAGAGTGAGCTCCAATGTCTTTTTTGTTTGGAATTAAATCTCCTCATCCAGCAAAGTTACAGGCAAAGCTTATGATTTCCCAGCATAAGACAAAGGACCAGATGGAATGAGGAAGGAGACAGAGTGATGCCAGTGCCATCTTCTCCTCCCAGGCATCCAAGAGGCCTCCAGATGCCCTCCCATGCCTCCAGGAGGGGAGGAGGTCCTTGGGTTTGGACCCTGTCCCCTCCTGAGCTGTCAGGGTTCTCTGCACCCACACACCCAGCAAAAGGGTCAATGTCCTGGCAGGTAAATTTGCAATCACATGGACTCACAGCCCAGCACCCTCCCTGAGCACAGGCTGACACAAACAGCAGGAGCCACACAATACCTTCGCAGTTTCCAAAAACACCAAACTAATCAGCAAATCTCTTTGCTTTAATCATGTGTGTACTGGAGGCCAGAGGAGCACAGAGGTATCTCATTAAAACTGACCCATCTGCCCTGGAAAATTCATCTCATCCCCCTTGGCGGGGGAGGCGCAGGGAGGGAGTGTGATACAAAAGGAAGAGGGATGAGCTCTCTGCTTTGTTCCTGCTCAGCACCAAAGCTTCAACTCCATTATGGGAGACCTCTGCCTCATCTGCACGCAGGCAAACCTCAAAGAGAACAAACTGTTTAAATGGACCAGCTTTTATTTCCAGAGAGGAGATGAATTCCTATTTGTTTTCAGGATTGCAATTTTCTCCCCATGCTGCAGAGGATAGGAACAAACAAGTAGGGAATGAAAGGGATTAATGAATGAATGGGTGGGAGCTGGGCTTCCAGCTGCAGGAAGAAGGGGGGACTGCCAGGGGAGTTAACCAGCATGGCCAGTGTTTAGCATCACAGACACCAAGGGCTCCTGGGACCCCCTGTTCAAATGCGGATGAATTAACAAGAATCTCTGAAAGGATTCACTTCAGGGTAAATCAGACCAAGGGAGAGGTAGGAAGGGTTTAAAGTTCAGATCAACCACATATGGCATAGGAAGGGCTGTTTTTGCAGAAATGCTGAACTTCTGACACCACCCAGTTCCCAGCAGCTTTTTGTCCTCCTTGAGTGATGGACCCACATGACAGTAGTTTCCTCCTGGAGTCTTAAAAGATGCGGAAAACCAAAAAGGCATCTGGTATTTACTAAGGTATTTATACCAAGCATTGCTCATTTAAGACCTATTGACTCTCCCAGCTGGATCAGGAAGATACAGCCCTGTGGAAGCTGCAAAACAAGCAAAAATTAAATCTTCTTTTTCCCTTATTCTCAGGCTACTTTAAATCAAGTCCAACATCAGGGGATTAGAGGCAAAGTTTGGGATTAGGGTTAGTTTTCAGCCTGGTGAATGAGCTGCCCTGATTCACATGGCAGTTGGTTTCTGGTGATTCCATTTATTGGGAGCCATCAGCAACACACCCTTTGCTCTTAATGCTCCAAGATTAATCCTTGCTTTGGCTCCCTAGTGCTTGGGAATGATGGGACACATGAAAAACACGTTAAAGCCACCATGTTTTGTTTTGGGAGGAGAAGCAAGCGACACTGCCCTCTTAATCTAAAGAGTAAGCACTTACCTATCACACTAATATAGTGTATGGCTTAATTTAAAAGCAAGCTCAATTTGCAGATTAATTATTATAGCCTGTGACTGGCTGAGCTTGCAATAAATCACCTGGGCCAGAAATTGCAGGGCAATTACCTGATTGTACACTGAGAAGGTAAATGTTGGTAAAGAGGTGTCACCTCATGGAGACTGATTTGGGGAAATGCAGGTTCCAGCCAACAGAAGAAAGTCACAGTGCAAAGCAGGTCGGGGGAGTGGGTGGCAAACAAGGACAGAGACCAAAATGCTTAGCACCATTCAAATCAGCCTCCAGGGACAACATGCAAAACTAGTGCAGGATTTTCAGGGACCAGCAAATTATGGTGGAAGCTGCTGGAATTTCCCCCAGACAATGCTGGGACAGCAGATTTGAGAGATGAACCACCGGCCAGGACAGACCCAACCTCACTAGTGAGAGGCAACATGGACAGATCTCAGGAGACTGACCTTCAAACAACAGTGAGGTTGCAGCAGATGATGTTTTCTGGGGCTACGAGTCTGGATTTCAGAAACATCACATCTCACCACACACAACCCAGTCCTCCTGGGTTTTTTCCTTGCAGCAGCTATTCCCTTGCAGCATCCTTGGGATGTAGCAGATCTCACTGACCTGCTGACCACGGGCCCAGGGCAGGAAATGTGCCCCTGGGACCTTGGAGCACAGGAGCAAGAGACTCCCCAGCTGAGTCCCACCTCTGGCCAGGGAACAGCTGGGTTCTCTCATGAATGTTAACACCCAGTGCATCTCTCAGCCAGGAAGGTCTGAACCAGCCTGCTTCCGCCACAGTGGCTGCCCCTGGTGCCTCCTTTTTCATAGCAGAGCCAGAGCATTAACAGACAAGTTTGTCCTCAGTATAATTCTCACAAACCCATGCAGAAACTCCCCCTCTGCCTGCTTTGGGCTGGCTGCAGCTTCACTGCTCAGCAGTGCCAGGCTTTGGTTCTGTTTGCGACTCCCCTTTTGAGGAAAGAAATTTTCAGCTTAATTTTTAAAGAATCCTAGTCCAAAGCCAAGACCAGAAACAGCTTCAGAATGGCACACCCAAGTGTGTTACCCTCTCTGAGCCTGGACAAACTGGAAACAAAGCAAGTTTAGGAGTTATTTTTTCACATAGCCGGGCTCAAGCCTTGGAAAGCAGTTTGTCACCCTCAGAGCCCACCTGGGGGAAGTCCAGGTGACCTCTCCCCCTCCACAGCACCAGCACTTTCACCCCACAACACGTTACCTTGGCAGGCCAAGCACTCACTGCCAGCTCAGCACCAGCACTGCTGGGAAAGGCAGAGGGAGGGAAAAACCTCTCCCCACCTTGGAGGTGACCCCAAAACGTGCAAGTGGTATTGCCAAGGAAAGGTGGCACCATCCTGCAGAGCTGAAGGAAGCTGGGAGATAGAGCACCTCAGTCCATCAGTGTGAACAGCTCTCACAGCCTCCTAGGTAAGATTCAATTTGCCAAGAGAGCTGGGATTTATTATGAGGAACAAATGCAAACACTGTTGGATGGAATCTGTGAACACTAGAGCATCACAAACACTCATCCAAGGCTCAATTTAAGACAAGCAGCCAAACCAGGCTGCAAACTGCATCCAGGGCCAGAGTCTTGATTAGAGCCAGCAGCCACAGATCCTTCCCTAATTCACAGCCCCCTCCCTCACCACCAGCTGCCCACAGAGCTGCTCAGCAACACAAGGGCTGATACTGCCAATTTATCCAGAGCAAGCCCTCTGGCTCCCAAGAGGAGATGCTCTTACCTGACACTTTATGCAAGTTCCACTTGCACTTGGCCATGGAGAGCTGACAGGGAAAACCAGGAGCCCCCAGCCCTCCAAGGTAAGGAAGGGATCACCCACAGGGCTGTATCCCTGCATGCACCGAACAAAAAGCAGCACACTTGCCTGGCACAGCTGCCTGCAGCCCCTGTTTACACATCCCATCCCAGCAAACAGGATCCTGGACCAAACTCAGTTGTCCAAAGCTGCAATAGGGTTAGATCCATCGGACCCTCCTCTGTTTCCCAGGAAGCTCTTGCCCTGAGGCAGACCTTGCAGGCAAGCAGAGGAAGCACAGACCTGCAGCTGCCTCTGACAGCACATTTACAGGCACACAAACTCATCAGGATCCTTCTCCTGGATGAAAACAGGTCACCATTGAAGTTCTGCAGCCATCACAGCCCACAGCTGCGGGATTTCCATCACATCCCTTTAACTCCCAAACGCAGCTTTTTGGCAGCAGCAGGCCCTGGCACACTGGACATTCATGGAACAGGGTTTGCTGTGTGTGGTGTCTCTCCACCAGAGCATGAGTCCCACAGGCCACACCTGGAAGGACTGAAGGCAGAATGAAAAAGAGTTCGTTCTTCACCAGGAAAGAAAAGTTTCATGAGGAATGAAAAGACGACAAAAGCTGCTTTGCTGCTGCAGAGCTTCCAGGGAAATGGGGCCAATTACAAAACCTGCCTGGGATTTAGCAGACAGCTGCTGGGAAACGTGTTGATTTGTATGGAGAAAGAAATTAGGTTGGAGAGTTATTAGCAATAAAAGAGAGGAGCTTTCCATACTCTACACCCAAAGTCAATACAAGTGTCTGTAGCTCTTAATCCTTATCAACATCGGGTTGCCCAGGTGGGGCTACAGGCCCATCACCCTGGGGATCCCAGTGACTGCCCCAGGCTCAGGCTGGGCTCTCCAGCCTGCTGTGGGTAGTTTCAGCCCCATCTTGAGACAGTGGAGACTTTGCCTCTAGCCCATGTGACTCTGTCTGAGCTCTCTTGCTCCTTAATTCTACCTGCAGTGGGTAAGTACGTTTTGATTTTCAGTTTTACACAAGTTTTCACGTGCAGGAATGAGATGATCAGTCACACGTCTTAGGAGCAAAGGAACAGCTCTGCTGCTCCAGTACCCAGCAACACTCAGTGCTGAATACCTGCTGAGGTCCCAGCTCTGCAACCCTGCCCCTGGGCCTCCAACACCTCTTGGGGACATCTCCATTCTCCCCTAGGAATTATTCACCGTCTGGGCTGACACATGCAGTTTACTTGCTTGCCTGGGAGCTGGTTACGTTGCTGCTGGATAGATAGTTCACCACAAAAAGGAGCTGTGCCTTTGGTATCCATAAGCAGCAGGGGTACCTCTGGAAGGTCTGGGTCTTCATTAGTCTCCAGACAGTTTTCCATCCACAGCAGAAGGGAGAGGTTTCATTAAGAACAAGGTGAGCCATTCCCCGAGCAAGGCAGCAGCTAACAAAGGAAATTACTCAAAGTCACCTCCCAACACTCACAACTTAATTAAACAAGGATTCTTCCTCAAAGGCACCATCAGATTTCTGGAGCCATACAAGAGCTAAGAAAAGAATGAGCAGCCTTCAGCCCCCAGGGCTGCATTTGCAGGTTGAATATCCAGTGCCAGAGAAAGCCACTCCATTTTCTTGCAAATAGAGCTCATCAAGAGCAATGCTTCCCTGAAGGGTTTCCACCCCAGAGTGGTGCCATAGCCCAGTGCTGCACCATCCCATTTGTACCCCTACATACAGGGCTCAGACCTGATGTCACTCCAGCATCAGAGCAAGCACAGAGGGAACAGCATTTTACATGAACACTTCCATGCTCCTGCATCCTTCTCTGAATACCTGCTGTCTCCTTGAAGCTTGCAACAGGTGATGTGCTTGACCCACACACCTTTCATCTCCAGCTCATAAAAAGGAAGACAAAAAACTTATTTTACCAGGTGTTCCAAGCCTGATGCTCCATTTCTTTCTGCACCACCACACAAACCCACTGGCAACTTTTCCATCTGCAGATATGTCATTTAAATGGAATTATGCCAGTAGCAGGGATCATGCTGTTCCTGTTCTATAGCCACGCTTTGGAAAATGGATGCAGATTTATTTAATATCAAATTCTGACTTTTCTCAGATCTGTCAGTACAGCTCCCTTGGCTTCAGCATAACTGAAGTGCTGGGTGCAACTGAAAGCAAGATCTAGCACACAGCACTCCTCAGTTATTAGCAGTGCATGAATAATCTGGATACAATGCCCTTTTAATGCCAGCAGCAGCATTAAAAGTGCAAAAACAGAGCCAGCAGAAGTAATTTTTCTGCTCTCATACAAGCACAGCCTGCTTTCCACCCGATGCCTCCGGTGAGCTCGGCGCTGGGGAGCACCAAGTCTGGCTCACTGAACACACTCTGGACACCAGAGTTTGTGGATGTTGACACCAAGGCAGGACCATCATCCCACTTGACTGCACGGCTGCTTTGGCACAGCCAGCATGAAGAGGTTGGCCAGATGTCCAGGAGCCCCAAAACTGAGATCCTGCAGCCTGACAGTGCTGACAAGGGAGTCCACTGCCCACAGCCCCGAATGGGAAGCACCTCGTCTTCCCATCGGACCACTCCAATGACTATCTTGTCAGCCCAATGAGGTGCTTGGTTTAGTCAATATGCAAGACAAGCCTGGCCAATTCATGCCAGCCCATCAGGAGACAATTCCCCCCTTGGGGTGGAAGTCATTAGCAGATTGCACAATATTTCTGGCTGCAATTGGTCTGATTTTATCCGACAGACACAAGCTCTCATTGTGCCTTTTTTTGCAAGATTAAAGTCCTTTTTGTTATCTGGAAAAGTACTTACAGTGTAATTAAGTCACCCAGTCCTTCATTTGATAAGGACTAAGCAGATTGAGTTCTTGCATTCCTTCCCTCCAAGGCATTTCCTTCTACATGCCTTCCAAGCTTTCAATATCCTTTCAAAAACCCTGATACCAAAGCTGTAAGAGTCATTTTAGCATTTCAGGCCCAAAGGGGGAAGAGATCACCTCCCTGCCCTTGCTTCCCACCCTATAACCATTCCTCCTTCCCACCCAGCAGCAAGAGGCAGGGAGACAACATTCCCAGTCCTCCAGCCCTTGGAGGCTCCTGTATTTCACTTATTTGATAGCAGTGCTGCTCACTGGTACTATCAGCCTGTACAGGCATCCTGATACAGCATTGCACTCTGATAACAGAAGGGTTTCTGTATCCAGGGTTACCTTTGGATGTGGAGGTGGAATCAGAGGGCTTAACCTTGCCTGTTCCCACCCCAGATCCTGCTAGGTTGGTGGGATTATTGCTAACCTACCTTGCAGACCTTTTCCAACTAAACTCCCTCCCTTCTCATGCTGTCCCCTGCACACGGGACAGTTTGCTGGCAGGTATTTCAGAGTCAGCCCAGGAAAAAGCAAGAATCCAATCTTGTTTTAGGAGCACAACAAGTTAAAAAAAAAAGTAGTCTCTCTAAATGCATTAGGATAAAGTTATATTTGTCTCAAGTTGACACTGTGCAGCCATTTCTGCTGGAACAGCTTCTTACTTAGATCTACCCATCCCTACAGCTACAGGCAGCTCTCAGCAACAGCTGAAGTGCCTGGAAAAAAAGGAAAATGAGGAGAAAGAAATGTGGCTGTTCACTTCAGTGGCATCACCGTCACTTTTTCAAGTCCTTTTTCAGGGCACAATATTGCATCCCAGCCTGTCCCCCACGTTCAGCCTGAACACACCTTTTAGCTTTTAAAGCCTCACAGATGGACATCAAGAGATTCCTAATGCCAGTCCTCAGCACTCCCAAGTGAAATAAATGAAATAAAAGCATTAATTTAGTTGCACACTGTGGTGAGTTGCTCTGAAGCCACATGTAAGGCAGAGCACAACCCAGGTGTGTGGAGAGTCACAGTGAGGGGCACAGCCCTTGCACCAAACTGTACTTCCTGATCCACAGCAGTACACGAGCAAGGGAACAGCTGATGCAGGAGCCAAGAATCCTCTCCAGGATCAAATGAGGCTGCAAAGGGTTCATTTCCACCATGTCCCGTATTCCTCGGTGCAGACACACACTGAACTCTTCACGCTAATTAAAAACATTTGTCTTTATTGGTACCTTTTCCTCCTGTGAGACATCTTACAGCTACACCTTCCGTGGTGAAGTCTCAGTTCTGGTGTTCGAGGGAAGCTGAAGCACCTCTCTCAGACAGTTTGGTGGGTTGCAATAAACACAGGGAGCAAGTGCTGCTCTTGCAGTTCTAAATCAGAGGCACCTGTCAACTGTTACTGTGAAGCTCAGTGTCCCGTGGGTGATCAAGAGCAGCAGCTCTCAGGACATAAACTATTCCCCCAAATCAGGCAGGAGCTCTTCCAGCTTCTCCCAGGCAATCACAGCCAGCAGGGCCATCAACTTATTTCAGTTTTTAGCAACAACTTTATGGGAGGAGAGGGGGAAAGCAGCTTGGTTATTTGGAAAAGATTTATGGGACAGGAGCTGCCACATGCAATCCTCCTCCAAATGTCCCTTGCCTACTGCATAAACACAGGTGGACCCCACATCTTCCCCAAGTGCTCCATCTAACACCTCTGCTGACAAGCATCTTTTTAATGGCTAAAAAACCCCACAAACCTCCGCTGGATAAAGTGAAAATTATCCTTCAGCATAAAGCCTTGTTGAAGAGTAAAACACAGGTAACTCTCTTTACAGGCTGGACCCAGACCCACGTGGGACTGGCAGAAAGATAACAGCCCTTAGGCACAGTGTGGTTTTCAATTTACACAGCCATTTCAGTGCAGAAATGTACCACTTCTACAAACCTGCCTTTTTAGTCCAAATGGAATCCAATCACGTAAAATACCACGTACACATCCGAGAGAAAATTCTCAGGTTGTAAGTTTGAAACAAGAAGGAGTTACAGCAACAAAATGGCCTCGATGGAAGCTCTGAAAGTTGTGCAAAACTTCAGATACAAGGATGAGCACTTACTTGGGAAGTGGCCTTAAGCCAAGGTCGGCGCTGTGCAGGGGTGGCAAGAAGTCATCCGGAGTCCTGAACACCTATTTAAGGTTCCCAAGGAACAGGGCTCACCCTGCAGTGGGACAATCGGAATCCAAGACCCTCTGAACATCACACCAACCCCACCAGGCTGCCAGCTTGGCTCCTGAAGCCAGACATCCAGGAGGGAAGGAGACCAAGGAGGATATTGAGGGGGTTGCCAGTGTCATGTAGTGGCAAACCTTCTCCCAGCATTCAAGAGATGCTCAGGAAGGAGAGCTGGGCACCCAGCAGCAGACACAGGGGGGCAGACACATGAGCATCATATAAAGGAGCCAATAGTCATAAGATGAAGCCTCCCATTCCCTTCCTCCTCAGAGCAGAGCATGCTAGCCCCTCCAATCCACCCCACAAGTGTTACCATGGGCCAGCTTTCACCCAGCAGCTCAGCTTTCAAAGAGCACGAAGCATATTCCCAACCAACCTTACTTCCCACTCCTCAGTGCCTGCTTCATGCCAGCTGCTGACTGGAGACTCATCCCTTCCCACTCCATCCAATAACTGTGCTGGCAATTTGCTTCCCACAAGCAAAGGAATCAAGCAACATCCTTTCTAGCCCTGTGTACCAAGAAGAAATCAGCCCACTGTAAGTGCTGCCACTGAAGCTGTCTCAGCCTGTCACCATCACTGTGCTGTAGATGGGACTTAGGGTCCACAAGGCTGATTTGTTTGTTGGAGCTGTAAAAATATCATTATTCTAAATTCTTGCTGTAGCACTTTAATTAAATTGAAGAGTTTGGAGAGGCACACATCCGTGTTCCAACTAATCAGTGCAGAGACCTTCAAAACACAGGCAGCAACACAGAAGTTTAGAGGTCTCAGGGGTTGCTGCTGCAGACACCGAGCAGCTCTTCACCCTTTCTTAGCACATAATCACCCTCTGCTCCCCCTCTCATCCTGGTTATAGTCTCAGCCTTACAAGCAGCATAGCACAAATTGTTCATTCCACTTGGTTTAGAGCCTGAGGTGCCCAGAACAGGTAAGGAACAGCCTGGAGTTTCACCAGCTAATGAGGCACTACAGAGCAGATCCTTAATCTCCCAATTCCTTGCCTTAAACAATGTTTCCTCCTCCTCAGTCCCCAGTACAAGCCAAAGACACCCTGGGTGTCCTGACTCAGTTGCTTGTCTCTGACTCAAAGGCATGTCCCTGCCAGGCTTCTCCTTTCATGGAATACCCAGCAAGAAGCAGGTTTTTGACTGCTTCTCCAGACCAAAGCCGGGGAGGACATTTCAAACGACCTGGTGAGTACAAAAACATCACAGAAGTTACGGAACTTGAGCAAGAAGCATAATCTGTAGCCTTGAACTCTGCACAGCGAGGGTCTTTCACCCCAAGGCAGACACCCCAGTGTCAATCTGCAAGCCGTTCAGGAGAACCACGAGCAGGGTGCCAAGGCAAGCTGGGGAACTGAGGAAAGCTTCAGCCTTTCTCTCCAGACAGAAATAACTCAGCATTCCTCCCAGCCTACTGCAGCATATCACCGAGGTAAGAAGGGCTCCTGACTACTTCAATCAATCTTGCTGGACTTAGTCCGTGGTTCTTCGGTTTTCACGTGTAATTATCAACATTCAGGTTCCACTAAACGATTTCAAATAAATCCTTGGATGACTAACAGACAGCAGCTCTAGAGAGTCACATAGTAGTATTTGAAAGCCCAGATTCAGATCATTTTTGGGGCCTCAGGTAGTTCATTGTGTACCACAAGCCTGAGTAACTATATTATATCAGTTTTCCTGCTACAGAGCCTCTGGAATTGTCCTGCAGCCCATGGAAAGGCAGTTTCTGCCACAAACTTAGAGAGAAGGTGAAATTTAAGCTCCTCCATTTCTCAACCATCAGGAGGCAGTGGTAGATACCAGTGAACCACAGCTCACACTAGTTACTGTAGAAGTATTAACTGCTTAACCCCCAAAGTCCTGTTCTCAAAGGCAGATTTCTTCAGTTTTTTTCCTTAAAAACCACCTTATACCTCCCAAGCCCAGCAGTGATAAGTGAAAATCAAGGTTTAGCCCACAAACCTTCCTCAGTTCCTCAGTTCATTTGGACAGAAGTCTCTTTCCATTGCCTTGCCCAAACTCCCAGCTTGAATATGCTATGGGAATGATCACAAGCATCCTAAAGCAGGAAGGAATTTGCCAAAAACTCCCAGGTGAGCCCAGAAAACAGACTGATCTCACACCTCCCAGGCAATCTGAAACACCTGACACCATTACCTGCTTTGCATCCAAACCCAAGTCTTTCTGTGTGTGTTTAAGGTCTGCCAAATCCTGTTGAAATGGATCACCAAACCTTCCCTTCTCATGTTCTGCTGTAAGAAGTTTTAGTTGCTTATTAATGGTCTGGGAGCTCAGAACTGAGACATTTTCCACTATAATATAACTAAGCATAATATTAATTAGACAACTGTATGCTGGAGTACAGCTAAGCTGCAATAACAGGTTTGTTGGACAGCAACGATATGAGCAGAGCTGAGGAATTGTGATAACAGCACATGTACTGCAACACACACAAGAACTGAAGTACCTGCCAGCTTCAGGGAGTTTCACAGAATCACAGAATTGTTTGGGTTGGGAGGGACCTTAAAGACCATCTTATCCCACCCCCCTGCCGTGGGTAGGGACACCTTCCACTAGACCAGGTCGCTCAAAGCCCCATCCAACCAGCCCTTGACCATTTGTAACACCCTTTTCTGTCCCAAATCACTTAGAGCATCTGCACACAAACCCTCCTGGTATGCAGACCTGCTTCATGGGTTGCAAGTTGAAGTGGATGGGCCATGTACTCCATCTCAGACACTGTTTTCCAAGTGTAACCAGTTGCTGGCAAACAGATAAAGTCTGAGCCACAGCTGGTTTTTGCAGAATTACTGAAATATTTCCGAACACCACGCCAGGAACTGCAGGAGTTGTTAACGCAGGGATTAAAGCAGGTAGCTGTACCTGGCAGAGCTGCTTAGCTCCAGCACAGAGCACACAATTCCCACCTGGCCGTGCCTCATGTGCTACACGAAACTAGAAAAACAATCCCAAGGCCAAACTTCCCTCTGTTTTCTCAAAAAATACTGAGACTATTTGCACTAAGTTCATCCAGGAGTTAGCCACAAGGAACCTGTGAATATAGGGACTGCAACAACATGACTTGGACACAACAGAAAAGGGGTGGAAGGATTCAAAACCATCCCCACACACCACAGGTCTGTTCTGCTTGCCCCTGGAACAGGGTCGGGAACAGGAAGGAGGGCCAGGAACAGGCTGGCTTGTTCAAAAGAGGCAGCCAGCCCGTATTTCTAATCCTGAGAATCTTTTTCTACTTTATTACCACTTTTTGCATCCCCTGGAGAAAAAAAGGATAAAAGAAAAAAAAAAGCAGTGGGCAAACCCATCACACTTACCTGCCCCAAGAGCCCAGAGTGCACAGCACTCATTTATTCGTGTTTGGGTCTCTCCAGTCACATCAAGCCCTTTCTTTCTTGGGGTGAGGAGCACCTTGGCCTCCACCATCAGCTTCCTCCACGGCTTTTTGGGAGCTGCATGTGCCACCCAGACAATGAGAGCTGGATCCTGGCGCCACACACCCACGCTTTTCCTCCCTGGTTGCCTCCAGGCTCACATCCATCCCTGTTTGAGCTGCCAGGACCCCCCTGAGTAGACCATTCACACACAAAGCCAGGTTTTTGCCACTGCTCAGCTCTGTGACCATTATTTTAGCTCCTTATCACAACCCTGTCCACAAATAGTCACTGCAGAGAGCCCAGGACAGTCTCCATCAGCTGCCCCACCAAAAATGCATCAGGGTTCTACCCCACACAAACAGAAAATGACCCCATATCTAACAAAAGAGACTGACTGAGGTGACCACAGTTAGGGACAACTAGACCAGACTAAAAATCCTAATTCACTAAAAATCCAAATTCAGAAGAACATCCAAGGGGAAAAAAGGAGCACCCACCTCACACTCCATTTATAAGGGGAGAATAGGAAGTGCAGCCCCACCCCACCCCCAGGACCACCCACACCCAGCTGATGACACTCAGAATTAGGGCTGATAAGAGGATTCAGCTGGGGAGAACACAAGTCCCACCTTGAACAAGGCTCTGCTGGTGCTTCTGAGAGGAACAGGGTGTCCCCCCACCACATGACAGCTAAAATCCCAGTATTGAAAAGAAACACAAACCGAGATTAGTCTTGACATTTCTGGGGCTTGTAATCACAGTAGGTGACAAAAGCAGATTCTGGATCAGAGCCTTTCCCTGAGCAATTTAAACACATCTATTTGAAAGGAAGGCTGAGTTAAACAAAGGGGTGACAGCCCAAAAGTTGAAAGCCACAGGATGTGGAGTCCTGAGATTATATGATAACTAGGCAGTCCAGCTAGTCTCCAAGATATGTGATTTTTTAGGAAATCAGGGCGGAAAAGTGCTGCCACTGCTGCCCCTCGCACTGTCTGTCTGTCCTTGTCCCCCTGCGTGCTGTAGAGGGGCACTGCTGGCCAAAAGCACTTGACCCCCCTTGCAGGGTGAAGGCTCAATTCAGGAGGAGGAAATAATCAGGCAGGAAGTGAAAATTAAACCACACAGTGGAAAATGGACGGGAATGGCTTTTGCATTCATCTGCCTATGCTGGCATCTTGTCAAAGGGCTTTTATTGGGGCGAAAGCTGTGTTTTTCCTACTTGAGGCTCAGTGCCTCCTGTGAGTTATCCCACAGCAACAGGAGACGGGTTTGAGGTGAAACTTGAACTTTTGGTGCATTTCCCCATCCCATTTGTTCATGCCTCCCCCAAGCAGCAAATCCAGCCGTGTCAGCAGAGGCATGGGGCCATGGGGCAGAGAATTCTTGGTGTTTCCCAGCCCAGCTGGACTGGCACACACTCCAGACAGCCTGATGGCAGTGGCACCGCTGGAGCTGGAGCCAGGAGGAACAGTGACACCCACTGAAGGGAGAATCCTCCTTCCCCAGCACCGCTGCCTCTGCTCCGGGGGCTGTAGCACATGGAAGAGAGCTCAGCCCAGCCTGGAGGGCTTCAGGAGGAGAGGCTGAGGCTGCCCCATGCGGGATGCAGCCACTTCCCGATGCTTCTGGCTGGTTCCACATGGTTCGAACAGCCCCACAGCAGGGCACGGCTGAGCCCACCAGTGATGCTGGTGATGCCTCTGGGGAAAAGCCTTAAGGAAAGAGCAAAATGCAGTGAGGGGAGAGAGTGTGAGACAGGCCGGTGAGCAGCATGATCAGGGGGAAGAAGAAGAGGTGGTCCAGGTGCTGGAGTGCTCCCTTAAGCCGCAAATGGTGCAGATATCCAAGCCTGTGACTAACATTAATTATAAATATATTAACTTTTTTTTTTTTTTGACTTAAGTCCAGCCCATTTTACCGGTGTGGGTTACCGGTGAGCGATCCCGCTGCCTTTATCCCAGCCCACGAGCCGTTTCGCCTCCCCTTCTCCACATCCCGGCTGCGGAGCGGGCAGTGGGAGCGGCAGGCGGTAACCCAGGGCAGCTCAGCCCAGTGGGTCTGGGTCATAGCCCCGGGGCACAACTCCCCGCACATCCCCGCAACCCTCCCCGTTTCCCATCCCGCTCCCGTTCTCTCTCCCGGCGGCG
>VXAY01007101.1:473527-484006 GCA_013399855.1 Oxyruncus cristatus | reverse complement strand
AATGGCTGGGTCCCCGGGAGGGGCGATGCAGGGGGGGCAGAGCTCAGCTCAGGGGTTATTGGCAGTAGGATCGAGCTGTTAGTGGCAGGGAGGTGTTAGTTAGCACAGTAAGGCCCCCCTCAGTTCACTTGCACAGCTTTCCCCGGTCGGAGCAGCGGCAGCAGTGGGACGTAGCCTGGCTGTTCCTGCAGGAGCAGAGGGACACACGCTGGCGTACCTGTGGCTGTTCAGGAAGTCCCTCAGGGGGCTTCTGTTTTTCACAGGTGTGTGTATAATCGTGTGGGCCTTTGCAGGCAGCAGCCACTATCCTCTTGGGCATGGTCTGGGTTATAGAGCACCTTTTTGATGCTCCCGTGTGGCCCTGTGCCCATTTGTCTGGCTCTCAGTGTCCCTGGTTTATCAGTTTTGGTGGTTTCAACAACCCTGCCAGTCTCTGGAGCTTATCACTCCTTGGGAGATGTTCACACACTGCCTCTCAACACACACTTTCTCTGTTTGGCCTGCAGCTATTGATTTTTCCCTGTGAGTCCCTGTGGGTGGGATGCAGCAATTTGAGTGTGTCTTGGCAGCAGCAGAACGATTGTATGATATAGAATCACAGAATGGTTTGGGTTAGAAGGGACCTTAAAGATCATCTCATTCTACCCCCTGCCATGGGCAGGGACACCTTCCACTATCCCACTTTGCTCCAAGCCCCATCCAACCTGGCCTTGGACACTTCCAGAATGGGGCAGCCACTGGGTGGTTATATGGATATATATATATATATACCTCTGGGTAACCTGTGCCAGGCCCTCAGTATCCATATATCCTGGCTTAGGCCATGCATCTCCAGCAGACTGCTGTAGCCTATGGACATGCATCTGTGGTGCTGACTGAAGGCACTTTTAACTAATTGGTGATGATAAACCCTTCATCTGATGCTGCCTCATCCAGGGGATGATGTCTTTCTGACATCTTACCCTGTAAAAATGCCACCTGTGACTTTGCTGAGCTCGTGTTGCTACACTAGGAGTTGACTGTAGGACATATCAGTGGTAACAAACTAATCTTTAACCTTTTCAGGGGTAATCGGGTGAAAGCTGAGTGGAAGCCAGGACAGGGCATCGTGGAGCTGCTGTCCCCTGCGGTGAGTTGCTACAGAATGTACTCAGTGCCATCACCTCCTGCTGCCTCACAGATTCCTTAATTTGCTTCTTGAAATGGGAGGGAGCCTGGATGTCTGCAGGGAACAGCCAGAGCCCATCAGGGATTTGTGCTTCTGTTCCAGGGGAAGTTCTGGCACACCATGGGGTTCTCGGAGCGAGGCAAACAATGCCTGCTGCCTGAGGAAGCTCTGTACCTTCTGGAGTGTGTAAGTAGGATGGGGGCAGTGGGTCCTTGTTGAGTGACTGGAGGAGCTGTAGCAGCTGATAAACACCTGGTTCTCAAGGAATTGTCCCTTTTAGCATGTTTTCATGGGTTCCTCGTACTCTGGAGTGGCCTCTGTGTCACTGGCAGAGTAGTTGGATCAGTGGTCAGTTTATTCAGCTGGTGTCATGTTTAACTCACTTTAAGAGATCTTTGGGGTTGCTGCTTGGGATTTCTTCTGAGTATATATGGCAGAGAGAAATTTAAATATGACAGAAAGAAATTTGCCTGTGGTAGACAGAGGAGTGAGACCAGGTTGCGTTCAGTGCTCCTCTGCTTGCAGAAATACTGCTGAGGGTTCACTTGGATTTCTTTGCTGTAGAGAGTGGGGTTTTTTGTCTCTCCACCAAAGCCTTTTATCAGTAGAATAGGGGCATTGTTATAAAGGGGAAATTTTAGCCCTTAGCAAAACTGCAACAGGTTAGGGGCATCTGATGCCATCCCTTAAATCCTAACAGCAAAGGTCAGGCTTCTTTACCTCTGGTATTTTGATGAATAGTTTGTAAACAAATTGATGACAATAAAATAGTTTAGTCAGTTGCTGACTACAGACTCTCTCCCCAAAAGCAGAAAAGACCAGTCAGATGCCATCAGCCCATCCCGTGGGAAAGGTGTAGTTCCAAGTGTTTTGTTTTCTTAATGAGTAACACAATTTATAAAACAAAAGAAGGGGAGAAAAAAGAGGCGTAACCTAAAACTGCCTCCTGGAGGTCGGTTTTCCTGGTTCCCCTATTCCCTGGGGAAGTTACCTATGGGATCTCTAGGGCTGCAGTAAATGTTTCCAAGGAGGCACCAGTTGATGGCATTTAAGGATGCCACCAATTCCTCTGCTTCAGCTCTCTCAGCTGTGCAGGACATAAATATTTTTGTGATTGTGCTGTGTCCTGAATCACTGAGATCATCAAAATTATCTCTCAAAACAATTATTATTTTATCAGTTGAGCATTTTGCTCCCAGCTGCATCCTCCAAACAGATGCAGCACTGGAGCAGGAGCTGAGAGCTGGGGGTGGGAACTTCTTACCTGGCTGATAAACCCTGGGCATGAGAGAGGGGCTGTAAGTAATCGAGGTTGGCACATGGGGAGAGGTGGGTATCATGTCAGGGAGGGTACTGGCTCCAGCTCTCAGGACCAGTGGGAAGAGACTGGTGGGAGCTTGCATAGATTTGTTCCCTATGATTCTCTCACACCAATCCTTTGCCCTGCAGGGCTCTGTCCAGCTCTTTTACAGGGATCTGCCCATGTCAATCCAGGAAGCCTATGAGACCCTGCTGTGCCAGGAGACAATGACCCTGTCACATTACCAGGTGTGTTGGGACCTCCAGCTGTTGCAGGGAGGGTGAAGGCAGAGCCCAGCCTCTGCCACACAACCTCTTCCAGTGACTGGAAGCAGAGTAGGACAGTGAGGGAGGGGAGGGGAGTCGAGTCATTCACAGTTGTTCCCACTCACCTTCTTCCTGTTTCCCCACTTTTGCTTTGGGCCCTAACCCTGGCATTTTCTCTGCTGCCAGTGCCACTCTGTTCACTCAGTTGTGGTGAAACTGAAGTAAATTGTTGGGGTTTAGGGTTGTCATTTAACCCTCTTGCTTTCCTTTGCTCTAAGGTGTTCAGCCACTTGAAGCAACTGGGTTATATTGTACTGAGATTCGACCCCAGGTAACCAACTTCTCCTTTCCCCATTGCTTTCTCCTTTCTGAAGGCCCTGTGCCCACTGCCTGGCCCCAGGGAACAGGAGAGAAGAGGACTTTGGCCCTGCATTCCACCTCCTGGGAGGATTGAAGGCTAACAGTGGCACTCTACCCTTCCTTGCTCCTCCCACTTGAGGAGGTGATTGGGAACATGAAATGGGGCATGAACTGAGGACCACCCTGGTCCTGCTTGGGGATTTTCTGTGCATTATGTTTCTGTATCCTGGGGACTGAGCAGAAGGCTGGTTCCACTGCCTCACCCTGCTCTCAGCCTCTGTATTGGTCTCTCCTTCCAGCACTGTCCCGTCTCCCTACGAGAGGCAACTGAACTTGGAAAGTCACTGCAAGAGCTCTGGGAAACATCATCGCAAAAGGAGGAGGAGTTCCAGTCCCCGGTAAGGATGTGGCCCAAAGCCTTCTCCCATCCTCTCCCAGGCCATGCTGGCTCAGGAACAGCTGATTTGCTGCAGTGTCCCCAGGCCCTTGTACTGTGGGTGATCTTATCTGGCACAGTTGCTCTTGGCTGTCCCCAAGCAGTGCAGCACTTTTCCTGAGCACTTTGCAGTGTTCCCTGTTGTCACATGTGTACTTCATCCAGGGCTAAAAGAGGCAAACTGCTCCTGAGCCCCACAGCTGTGGTGCTGAGGTGGCAAAACAGAAGGGTAGAGAGGTCAGTGCAAAAGAAACTTGGGTGAGGTGTCTCCTCTTACTCTTCTGTAGTGGGAGCACAGATACCCCATTAACATCTTGCACTTACCCACCTCCTCAGTCCCACTTACACTCCAGGACTCTACAGCAGAGAGCACAGTTGGATCCTGGGGTTTGCCCATGGCCTTTAGACATTTCCAAAACGTCAACAGAAACTGGCAGATTTAGTAATTTTGCCAATAATTCTGGCAGCTCCCAGGAGGTGGCGTCAGCCTTTCAGAAATGGGGAGGAGAGGCTGGGCTGCGAGTCCCTGTTAACAGTAAATCAGTGCCTGAGGAGTTGTGAAATTGTAGGGATTGGGAGATTAAAGTGCTGGTCTAAGAATTGCCCCATCTTCTCTGGAACCAGGGATTGACCCTCATACCAGTAAGAGGTGCTGGCAGGCAGGTTTCTGCCTGGCCTGTGCTGCTTTGGCTGACATCCATCATGTCTGCATGGAGGTGTTTGGATCAGTGTCTGGGGTGTGGAGGCTGCATGGCAGGTTGGGAACATGTGTCTTTACAAATCAAGGCTGGGATTCTCTTGGGTGTGGATGTCAAACCTCATGCAGGACTTCTGAGAAGTTTATTCTGCCTTTTGCATTCACTGCTTGGTTTTGACCTGCTTTTTTCCCTTCTCATTTGTCACACAAGCCAAGAGGTTGTTGTCAAGGGTTTGCAGACCTGCCTGGGGGTTCCTGCCACCTTTGCTGTCCTTCCTGCAGGCTTGTCAGGCTGTATTTTTCCTGTTAGCAGGATTCAAAGAAAATCAAGTTCCACCACATGCTCTCCCTGTCTTTTATGCTGCTGTTTCTGTCTTTAGGTCACATGAGAAGAAACATAAGGTATCTGAGGACCTTCCAGGAGCTGAAGGGACCTCCAGCAAAGATGGAGATGACTGTGGAGACTCCATCTGCCTTCCCATGGATGAAAAGCCCTTGTCAGTGCAGCCAAAGGAGTCAGATGCTGGCAGTGCAGAGCGGGAGTCAAACCCAGTTCCTCTTGATACAGGACAAAAGGACTCTCTGAGTCCCTGCAGGAGCCAGGCTGAAGACCACAAGGAGAGCAGCAGTGGCACTCGTGCACCCCGCTGGGATTTTACCACCATCACCTTTCCAAACGTGGCCCCAGATCAGCCGTGCACACACCTGCCCTCCCCTGACAACAGGCTCCTGCCAGAGAACGTACCAGGGAGGGAGGTTGATGTGGTTTCCTGGTGCACACGCATCAACCAGAAACAGGAGAAGCTGACCCGGAAGGAGAGGAGGCAGCAGGAGAGGGAGAGCAGGTACAAGAGCAGCGTCAATGCCGACCAGGAGGTGAGGCGCTGCTCCAACTGGCAGGAATACAAAGCCCTTTTGGAGCAGAGGAGACAGCAGAGGGTTTGGAAACGACCATCACACCTCTGGGACCAAGCTGTCACACCACTTCTGCGGCCAGAGGAAGCTACCTCGTCAGGTAGTGGCCGTGGGAACTTGGCAGGGACCATTCTCCCCCCAGCTCTGTGAAATAGTGCCTGGTACGCAGCAGCGAAAGGGGTGATGTGGAGAAGCTGAACATCAGTTCAGGGGACAGTGCTTTGAGCAGGAGAGTCTTTCTAAAGCCCACTCAAGTGCCAGGATAAACATGGCCTTGGGAGGTCCTCTAATCCATTCCCCATGTCCTGCTGTATTGCAGTCCTTCCTGCTAGGCTGTTAGGCATGTGCACTCAAGGGCCAGCAAGATGCAAAGCAACTGCAGGATGTTCTGGGCTGTGTGCTGGGAGGAGATGAGGAAGTTGAGGCCTTTGAAGTAGCCAGTGGTGACTGTGGTGCTGCCAGCCATTGTCGGGGGAGGAAGGCTTGTGGGTGGTGGTGGAGTGCTTGGAGTGCCCTGGGAGGGAAATTGCTGGTCTGATCTTTTCCTGTTCCTTCTCCCTCCAGCTGCGCTCCTCCAGCAGATCAGTGTGCTGCAGCCCTCCCACATCCTGGATGGAGCCTCCCGGTTAGTATCCAGCCAGTCAGCTCCTAGCTGTTTGGGAGCAGGGGTGTCTTGTGACCATCCCTGCTTGTGAGGTCTGTGGGACGCTCACAGCGGCAGTTTGGGAGCTGCCTGGCATCCAGGGTGGCAAGAGAATCCAGTGCTCTGCTCTATGACCCCCTTGCATGTGTAGTGAGGGGCTGTCGTTTCCATGAAATACCAGGTCCCGCAGCAAGAGATCCGAGGCTTTCCAGGCCAATTAAAACAGCTCTCTTATCCTGCTGTTCCTTCTCTGCACCCCAGCCTGGTAATCTCCCTCAGAGGTTTGATTTGGTTTCGCCTGTGCCTCCTCCTTGGAATGTGCTGCCATCCCAGCCGTGATGGTTATAAAACTCTGGCTTTGGGACTTTGGTTCTGCACCTGCCTCAGAGTCTGTGCGGTGCTCGTGAGCAGTCCCTGCAGTGCTTTGCTCCTGTCTCTGTTAGTGGTGCTTCTTGCAAGGGGGTCTGCAGAGAAGAGAGCGTGGCAGATGTGGGGCAGGATCTTGCTCTGATCTGTCTACAGGAAAGCTCTGGAAAGTAATTAGAACAGTTGCAGGGTCAGTTGTTTGAGGAGTGAAGCCTTTCAAAGGGTCCAGACTAGTCAGGGCTCAGGAGTTCCTGCTGCCTCTTTGCTCTGGTGTACCTGTACCCTACAGCGTTTCTATCCCATGCTTATGTGGGTGTGTTCTCTTCTGCAGTCTGCAGGAGGACCCAGAGGCCATGAAGATAGACTTCAATGTGTATCAAGCAGATGCTGTGTCCAGGTTTAAGAAGACAAACCCCGGGAAGCCATATGTCAGGATGTGTGTTCGGAGGTACCCTTGAGTCTTATGCTTTTTTCTGGCACTTGTGGAAATGAAGTCCTAATGATCTGTAAATGAGCCAGCATCTTGTGACCTTTACAGATCATCAGAGTGCCTGCCTGGAGAGTGGTCCTGCCTAGAATTTTTTTTTATTTCAGTTCCTCCTTTGTTGGAGGCTGTGGCTGACAATTCCCTCAGCCCTTGCACTCAGCTCACACTGTGTGATCATCTGGTTGCTGCTCATGTCTGAGTATTACTGGGAGTCAGGAATAAGAAGCCACAGCTGTTTTTATGCAATGATTGTGAAACTCAGGTAGAGCTGAGTTTCAAGGGAGCTGTATGGTCCCTGAATCCTCAGTCAGTGCAGATCCCTATGGATTTCTGCAGGGATGAACCTCCCTAGAGCTTGCTACAGGCTCTGGGCCATGGCTTCACTATTTTGATATTTGTTCAGTGTAACTTAAGGATCAGTATGAACAGAGGGTAGGTGTCCTGTTTCTTGCTGGATCGACAACCTGATACTTAAACTCCATAGCCAGGTACAAAGTTCAGTTTCTGCCTTTTCTTATTTTGCTACACTAAAATTAATCCCTCTGCTCTCTTCAGCTGTAGTAGACGGAGCAAGGAAGTTGGTAATTCAGTTTTACAAAGGTATATGATGAGCAGTAGGATGATTCTTGTTGCATAAATACTTTCATTGATGAGCAAACAGACTCCACAGAATTAAAAGGAGGGAAAAGCAGGTCAGATGTTGATCCCAGCAACCTAAAGATCTTCCCAGCACAGAGGTATTAATATTGCACTGAGCTGGCCACATGCCAATATCCCTGTGAGCACAGTGGGAAGCAGGGTGCAGTTGCCCTCATTTTTTGGCAAAGGATTCAACAGCTTCCAGTTCCCGGCATACCGTGTATTCCCTCTCAGGGCTGGCGGCCTCCTGCTCTGACTGGAAGGGGTGTGAAGGATCCCTACCAGCTCCTGAGGCCAAAGGGAGCTGTTATGGTGGCTGGCGAGGACAGCTTTGCCTCTGTGTTCCTCTTGCTTTGAGAACAAACGGGATGTTTTTTTCTCCCTGCAGCTTTGATGAGCAGATCCCGTCCCTGCGGGCTCTGAAGCAGGTTACGTACCTGAGCGGGGATGTCCCGCTGGTCTTTGCACTGGTGGATCACGGAGAAATCACCTTCTATTCACTGAAGGAATTCAAGTTGCCTATTGACGTTAGTCACTGAAGCTGCTGTCACTTGCAGGAATGGTGTGGGATGAAGGGAAGAGCTCCACTTAGGATTTGTTGTCCTGATTGATCAAATATTACAGGAAATAGAATCTGGAATCTTGGGTAGTTGACCTCTTTATGGCTGTTACAGACTTCACCCACCCAGATGGCTCAGGCATTATAGCATGATTTACAGCAAACAAGTGTGTATGGCTTAGCTGGGCATTTCTGGACTGGAGTAAACACTGCTTTGTTCTTGAAGCCACTGGTTCTCCAGCTTTCTCATCTCATGGACCACCAGTCTGCCTTTTTGTGTCATCTTTTGCTGACCTGTGGACCATTAGAAAACACCTTACTGGTGATCCTTGTCACATGTTAAGAAGGACTGTGCTACACCAGTTGAATGGTTGGAGTGTCACTGAGGTCAGCTGGGGACAGAATAAGCTGATCAGTGGTGGTGTCCTCAGCCTCTGTCATTCAGCTGTGCTGACAACCGTCAGATCAGATTCTGGTCTGAAGAAGGCACAGCCATAAACTCAGTCACCTGGAGTAAAGTTTCCAGACACTCGAGAGCAGGACAGTGTGCCTTGAACACAATGTCATCAGGCAGAGGTCACGGAAAGCCCCAGAGCATTGCAGATGGCACCTTGGCCTCGTGCTGCAGCAGCTGTGCTAAGCCATGTTAAAGTTTGAGCAGCACTATCAGCACACTGTCTCTGATAGTCTCACTGAACTGCAGCCCCTCTGTTTCAGCCCAACATTCTCTTCCCAGGCTGTGGATCCTTGTTATTTCTCTTGCAAGTGAGAGATCCCTTAGTAAAGAAAAAAGCTACAAATTCCTAATGAGCCTTCCAGTCCTGTGGCTGTTGTCCTCCAAACCAAGGGTATCATTGCTTTCCACCAGGATATCTTGGTACCAAATTTGCTTTAGCCTCTATGCAAAAAGTGCCAGGCGCCAAAAGGTCTGCTCAGTGGATGGAAGTGAGCTGAGCATGGCTGTGTTTGGTACCAAGATTTTCAGGACTGTAATAGCAACTGGTTTACATGTGTTTTATTTGCTATTTTTTTAACTCCTTCTGGAGATGTGGAGAAGGCTAAGCAATAAAAAAAAATCTTTTTCCAACAATGCAAGCTCCTCATTGCGGTCCTTAATTCCCCTAGAAATGTTAAGTAATGCACAGGGTGACTCTGTGGAGGCTACTGGGAGCCCAGTAGCAGCAGCTGGTGAGTGGCTGCTCAAGGTCACACAACCCTGCTCCTACGCCCGGCTGTGTTTGGATCCAGCTGCTGCCCTGTTCCCTGGGAGGGCAGTGTGACTCAGAGCCTGGAGGTGTCCCTGCATCCGCGTGCAGTTCCTGTCGGCACACTGCTCTTCCTCCTGCGGGGTCAGAGGTATCGTTGCCCAAGGTGGCAGGGCTCTGCTGCCAGCACTGCGCCTGGTCCGGTTTCACACACATACACACACACACCCCCTGCTTATCAGATGCTGGAAGTCTCTGCTGAGGTGAGGGTCTGACGGCTCCTCCCACACTCCCTCCTCTTCCTCCTTCCAGCCCCGCTTTGGCTCTGACAGTCCTCTTCAAAGCCGGGGTTGGCAGCTTCACCTGCCCTCAGCACTCTCCCAGACTGTTTTACAGATTAAAGGCAGTGGGAAGGGAGTTTCTAAGAACGGGCGCAGCCAGGAGAGCTCCAGCCTGACCCACAGGGCTCTTGTTTGTCCTGGAATTAGGTCAAACTCCCTCCTGTTGATTTCAATCAGTCTCACCTCCTTATGCCAAGGTGGAATTGTATCGATGAACTCTACGAGAGCCACCCAGTGAGTTTCGCTGAGGCAGAGACTCCCTGATTCAGCAAAAGACAATTACAATTTAATAACCACTGCAGGGAGGATTGAGAAACTGTGGCTGCCTTGCTCAGCACCACAACATCTGACAGTGCCTTTACCAGGATGGGAGCACGATGCAGACTGATAGCACTGCTCCACCTTGGCCTGCGATGTGCATCAGCTGGGTGTTGCAAGAAGACGACAGAAAGAAATACTTTAATTGAAAAAACATCACTTTTGGAAGCGTGGGTGAAACACTGACTGTTCCTGGTCCCTTGTCAGAGGTAATTTCAAGCTTTTACGTGGATGCAGAGAGGTCGGCAGACCTTAGGGTGCCGTTGCACTCTGCATGGGTGCAGATTCCTGGTCCGGTTTCACACACATACCGCAGGACACGGGCTGGCTGCTGCAGCAGCAGGAGCAGCAGCTGTGTCCCTTTCTCCCGCGAGGGCTCCGACTTTCCGTAAAGTCTTTATGTTTCTTTGTCACGGCAGGCCGGCACCTCCGGGGCTGGAGGAGGGCGCTGTGCCGGCCCTGGACGCGGCTTTCCCGGCTGGATTTCCCGGTGCTAAAGGCCGGGGTCGGTGCCCGCTCCCCGCGCGGCGAGGTGCCGCTCTCTGATTGGCTGCGGCGGGCGGGACTGCTGAATTATTCATGAGCGCGCCGGATGAAAGCGAGGCGGGGCCGCGGCCGCGTTTTGATTTGCATGCTAGGCCCCGCCCCCAAGAGTATTTACATAGCGCTGTCCCGCCCGCAATAGGCGGAGCCTTCCCTGGTCCCGCCCCCGCCGCGCCCCTCCCGGAGGTGCCCGCGGAGCGAGGCCGCCGCGCAGCGCGGGGGGAGCGGGCGCGGAG
>VXAY01007101.1:459600-473067 GCA_013399855.1 Oxyruncus cristatus | reverse complement strand
CGGGCGGTGGGAGCTGCTCCGTCCCCGCCTGCCGGGGGAGATGCCCCTACCCGCGTCCAGCTGCCCCCGAACAGATGTGATGAACGAGAGCTGCAGGGACTCCCCTGGAACTCTGTTAGCGTTTTCTCTTTTTTTATTTTCCCCTTCAATGCCCTGCCTGTATTAAGATGCACTGTGCTACTGGTTCTTTTTCCTCCCCGAAGTTTTCAGAGTTTCATGGGTGAGGGACCGTGTCGCTGTTAACAGGCTGCAAGCAGGTGAACCTAAAAGGTGAAACAAGTTTGGCTCGGGTTGCCCTTCACTGTGCCATTGGAACAGGCTGTTGCTGACATCTCTCCTGGAGGTGAGGCTTTGGAGAAAGCTTTGTGTGTTTGTGTTTAGTGTTGTTGATGGTGGAGAGCAGGCGAAGCAGGTTCTGTGTTTCTGCAGTCAGTGATACAAAGCCTTACACTGATGTGGGGACAGTGACAAGACAGGAGGATAGCTCTGCTGGGATTGCAGTAGTAAAAGCTGCCCCTTGTAATGTCTTACTTGGTGGGGAATGCTGCTCTTTGTAGTCATCTGAGAGCACTTTAGTCAACTGGAATATCTGGCTTTACCAAGTCCCAGGTGAAGCTGTGTGCCCAAAGCAGCTGCCTGGTGATTTTAGCTTTGATTCGGGAAGCTGGTGCTTCTGGCAAGCGCAATGCAAAGCGATGGCAGGTCCCAAGGGTTCTCCGTGCATCCTGGCACGTTCCTTGTAAGGACAGCCCAGCCCATGGAAAGGACAAGGATGATCTCTGCCAGTAGTGAGCAGTCCCTAATCCCATTCAGTGCTGCTTGCAGCCTCGCAAGGGGCTCCATAGAGTCCATGGTATTGGGAAGGGAGAACAGTACTCAGACATCTTCATAGGATAGTGCTGAGGAAAGTCTTTTATTTGGTTTTGAACAAATTGCATCTGCTGTAACAGCTGACCAAAGAAAAGTATTGGAGGAGTTAAACCGGTTGAGAGCCCTCTATGTTCTAGGGACTTTCTGGTATGGTAACACAATTATTGCTGGGAATTGCTTATGGAAGAGGTGTGTCTTTTCTTGGCCGACATAGAAGCTTGAGAAATGTCAAAGAGTAAGACAAATTTTAAACATACATCTTGCAGTTACTACATGGGAGTGAAAGTGTGTGATACTGCTAGTACCCTGATCTTTCTTTACAATGTCAAAGGAGAGACTGGTGGTAGCTGAAAGTTTGGTTTCTGTGCAGAAGTTGGTATGGAAACTCCTATTCTCATACAAAAGTTTCTTTTAGCTGGATCTCTCTGCGTTGGTTTAAGAAGCAGATGCTTTCATGGTTTACTCCATTGACCCACTGTGTGTAAAATGCTGTTCCAGAGTTACAAGCCACTCTTCCCTTTGATTCACGCTTCTCAGCAAAGCCTACAAAGAGTTTTGCATCATTTGCAATAATGTTGTTCAGTGCAAAGACTTTGTTCTGCTGTAGTGTTTTGAAACTTGGTGTTGTCATGCTCCCATGACAAGGAGAGCACAATAGGAGTCATAATGACACACAAGGTTTGCACAACTCGTAAATTCATTGCAGGTGGGCGGTTCCTGGTAACTCCAGGCACAGAGCTGTGGAGTACGTGAACTTGCCCGAGTTGTGTGATTGGTTCCCAGTTATTTCCCAAGGGTTCTTGGAGAACTGATCTCTGATCTTTTATTTAATATTTTCTGTGCTTTGGGAGGGCGGCCACCTGCACGTGGTGTTGCAACAGTCTGCTCGTTGTTCATTGAACTGTCTGCCTCTCCAGGTTCACCAAAATAAGTCCTTTTTACAGGGGGGTCTTTTGGTTTACCTCTGACTGTTGTATGCAAGGTGCATCTGAACACTCTCCTGTTTATGAAACTGCGAGTTGCAGTGGATCAGCAGTTTTGTTGTGTGAGGGGGAACTCTGCATGGTCTCACTAAACTGAGATTAATGTTAGAGCATCTTCTTTATCCTAGGAAAAAGGAGGTGGCATCTTAACTCTTCCAAGCTTCCCTTGCTTTAGCTGTTCTGCTTGGCTTGTGCCTTCTTCATGAGTATCTGTCTTGACAGTGTGTCACAACCAAGCACGATGGTAGAGATGAACAGTTAAAGAACAGCCAGGCCTTCTTTCATTGATGTCAAGCTAAATTTGTTCTTAAACTTGTAATTTCACATTGAGTCATGTCCAGTGGCGCCTGTAATCGATAAATGGGAGAAGCTTGGTATTTAAATGATGCTTTGATGATTTTTGTTGGTGTGAGATCACTGGTGCTAAGGAATAGCTTTTTGTTGTGCAGTCAATCCAGCCTCTGTTCTGTTGTTGCTGACTGTGTTGGTAACAGGAACAAGGCAGACTTCTGGGTGCAGGAAAAAACCTGGTTCAGACAAGGCCATGGTGGTGACGGTTTGTTCCAGGAGCACTAACTGCCTGTAGTTCAAACAAAGCTGGTTGATAAGGCCTCTTTTATTTTAGCAGGGTTGATAAAAGTGTTATCAGATGCATAGATAGAAGTTCTCCCTTTAAGGGACCTGTAAGCAGGAGGGAGTGCTGAGGAAGGAATGAAAAGCAGGCCTAAAGCAAGGCAGGATTTAAGAGTTCTTGAGATACTTGATGGCGTTTTGAAAAGAAGGCTCTTGGACCATATCCCATTGAAAACCTGTTCGAGTTGAGTAGAGGTTGCCAAGGAAGCACACAGAGGGTACCTTGCAACTCCCTTATGTGAGAAATATAAACTCATTATGGGTATTTTTTTGTTGTGGGGTTAACTTGAGACCATATCCACACTTAATACTGTCTGTAAAAAACCTCTAACCTGCGCTTTCTCTTCTGGTAAGACTGGATTAACTTGTGTGATTGGGACTTCCAGCATTGGTTCTCTTTTACTTTCGGCTGGAAACTCCACTCTCATGGGAGGACATAAACAAAAATTGCAACAGATTTCTAGAGAGGGTAATTCCCCTCCAGCCTACGCCAAGCTGATGGAGAAAATCCGGAGTGTCCCAGCAAGCCGTGCATGGGCATCAAGATACACTGCTGTGTGCAAAAGCAATGGAGCCAAAGCAAAACATGGAGCTCTGAAGGGATTGGTAACGCTCAGCAGTGAGGAACAATTAATGCTTCTCTTAGGAAGAAGCATTTGGCTTTCTGTAGAATATAGAATATTGAATATAGGGTCTGTCAGGGTTTATGGTAAAGCACATGTGCCACATCTCACACATCTGAAATGAACAGAGCTGGGCAAGGAAGACAGAATGAAATCTGGTTTTGATGTTAAGTGCCCCTTAGTCTGTGAGTGGAAACAGGATCATCTTGAAACTCGTGCTTTCATTGCCTTTCTCGATGAATAGTGAAGAGATTTTGTTTTGTGTCTGGGTTTAATCAAACGAGGTGAAAAACTGTACCTCACTGTACTTAACTACAGCAGGAGCTCGATGGACAGGGCACCCTGAGCTCTGCTGTCAGGTGTCCATGGACTGAATATGAGCAAGACTGGGATTGACTCAGCCTTGGGCTATTGTTGCCTCTGAACAGCTGTCCTCAATGCATCTTAGAAGAAGGGAATGTTGCACATAGTTTCTGGTAAAAGGCTCATCTTTGAAAGCCTAAAGAATTGTTTCCCTGGAAAATAAGAACGTTAGATACATGCAGACCTGGCATGGCTTCAGAGGCTACTGGAGAATTCCTCTCTGGCTACTGGTAGCCACAACTGTTACCATATGGTTGTAAATGCTGACTGGCAGACAACTGCAGAGCACATGGGGTTGGAGTTTTATGTAAGACACCAAAGGTGTGTGGGAGAGAAACTGGTCTGCTAATATGTAAATGTGCATCTGGAAGATAAGATTATACAGATTGTGGAATCTTTCTTTTTTTCTAGAATTTGAAAAGATACTCGCTAATTGTACTAAAGCCAGAATTCTTCACGTTGACAAGAGCCTTGTAAACTTGTAATAATAATTCTGCTTGGAGGACCTGTGCTGCAGTGGATGCTTTTCCTTCTTTGCTCAAAACTGCTTTTTCTCTCATCTCCTCCCATGCTCAGACACTCAGTTCTTTGGTCAGGCATGAAACCCTGATATCAGTCAGTAAGAAATTACTTTTTTCGGGCCTCTTCTGATCGTAATGGACATCAGCCTTCCAGGATGATGGTTCTTCAAGTGAGTTACTGCTTGATTCGGAGCTATTGTGCTCCTTAGCCTGTTGAGCAAGTTGTTGTGGGCTGGAGTGTGAATGTTGGAGTTGTTGCATAAGCAGGCTCAAACAGCACGCTTCTGGATGCAATTAATATCCCAGGATAAAACATTCTAGCAGGGTGTTAAATATAAAGTTGTGTCACTGTCAAATCAAGCCCACTCTTCTTTCTTTGCCCCTAACACTGAACTTATCTCTGCTGGCACCGCTGAGGTCTCTTCCTCTAAAGTGGGGAGGGTAATTAGTAGAGTTTCTCTGTGGGTTTGCCTAGTTTAACAGGTCCAGGATATTGATTGACAGTGGGAAAGGGTGCGTCTCCTTGGCACTTTCCCTTCCTTGTCTGGCTGAGGGCAAGTTGTGTGTTATACATGGGTGTGATATGTTCTCCTTGCATAGCACAGCACCTTGTCACCGCTCTGTAACTTTTGCTAACTTAGAGTGAATGTATCTCTGTGTAAGTATGTCCCTCTCTCAGGAGTGTCTGGTGAAAGAAGATCTGTGATCTGATAGAATTTTTGAAATTTCAGTTGAGGTACTAAATCATTGTAGAAGGATTTATTTTCCAACTAAACTACACTTTTATTCTTCCTCTCTTTTCTTTGGGTCCTCTGCTATATTCGTTTCTGTGCACGTTCATCACCTCTGCACGTGCTGGTGGCTCAGAAACACACATCTGTAGCTGCCCTGCTCAGAGCTGCTTTTCTCCATGGTAATTGGTGCTGCTAGTGGTTCTAGGTGACTAGAATGTCACCCAGGTGATATTCTAGTCACCTGGATGCTGGTGATTCTGGGGAAGTGACTCAGGTGATTGGTCCTCATGTGATTTTTCTGGTCCTCTGAACCAGGGCTGCACTGCAGTCATGGTGAGCTCCAGGCAGTGCTGCACAGGTGGCTCAAGATTTTGGAGTGTAAGCAGGAAAGTAAAAGGGCAGTAATGCAACAAAAGGGTACAAGTTCAAGCTCAGGGAGTTTCTAAAAGGAGTTCTCAAAATATGCCTGTAGAGCATCCTGTTTATCACACCATTTCCTTCTTTTGGACCTTCACAGCTGGTGTAAGGCCTTGCTAGAGACCATTTGAAAAACAATTCCAGCTCCTCAGGATTGGCTGCTTTAAATCATTAACCAAAGGTCATCATTACTGGCAGGAGCACAGAAACAGCCACCTTGTTTCCAGCTGTGCTACTCCCATCTGTACAGATGTGAAAGCTCCTTCTCTCTGTCACCTTCCAGTCCCATGGTTTGAACAAGGGCCCCGGGCCTTCTGTTCTTTTGACAGTCCCTTTCCTGGTCCCTCTCTTTTTCATGCCTTCTCCCCACCTTGCTGCAGCTGTGCATGTACCTCTTCTGACAAAAGGGTACCGCAGAATATCCATTCTGATTGTTCATTGCACCTCAGAAGTTCTGGCCCCCACTGCACGTGTGTGTTGTATACAGGGTAGCTGGCAAATTCCTGTAATTTCCTGCCCGACAAATTAAAATAAAACCCTGACTGGAGTGTCTGCACACTGGAAGCTGGAGTTAGTGAGAATTGGCCTGGGCAGGAGCACTTAACACCAGGGTAAATTGTCAGGATGTGCTTCAAACCTTTGCTCTTGAGTTGGCAGCGTTTTACTTATCACTTAGCACCTCTGCAGAGGGGAGATGTGACAACCTCTTGAGCTGTGTGGAATAGGAGGCTGTAGCTTTGTACCCCCAGTGTAACTGCTGGGTTGTAAGTCGGGTCTGATTTATCCTGCTTGGATCCTCCTGTCGCTGTGAGAGACAAGGCAGTGGGACACACAGAATTGTTTGTGTTGCTGGCTGCACAGTGAACCTCAGGTGCAAGATTTCCTTCCCCTACCCCCACCTGGAGCAGGGAGTTAGCCTTGGTATTTTACAAAAGCAAGTTAATAATTAATGCAGCTCCCCTGCAGGAAGCACAGCGCCCTTTCTGCCGTACCCATGGAGCAAGCTGAAAATGCGATTCTTTCTCTTTTTAGCTCAGTAGCTGGAGGGTTACCTGGGGTGAAAACTGATGCTAGTCAATAATGCCTGAACCTCAGAGTTGGCCTTTAGGTTGGGTTTGTCTGAATATTTATGCAAATACTGCAGTTTTGCCTTTTCTTTGGGTAAGGCCAACCAAAGCGACCGCAAAATAGCCAAGTGTAAAAACTCTTCTAAAATCCTCCAGTTTTATCTGTATTGGCTTTCTTTTTCGATGTGAAAATGGCATTGTGAAGTCCTGCAGCAGAGGTGCTGCGCTGGGGTGGTGTCAGGTTTTAGTCACCCGATAGGGATGTTGTCTCAGTCTGCTCTGGCTGATTTGTTACCTGCTAAACGAAAATAAATAACCTACTTCTGCCTGCTCCTCTGCTCAGGCTGCCTTTTTGTTTATATGGCTTTGCTTTTCTTTTTCGTTAGGACTTTTGTTGCCAAGATACCACAGCAAGGAAGATGAGAAGGTTCTTAAGAGCCGGACACGATCCAGTGCGAGAGAGGCTTAAACGCGACCTTTTCCAGTTTAACAAGGTATGGTGCTTTCCTCAGACTTCAAGGCATGTGTGTGTGAGGCAGATCTATCCTGAGCTGCTGTGCCCTGTAAATGCAAGGACAAACTACTTGAGTGTGGGTGGAAAAGTTAAATTTAGGAGAGGTGGTTTGTTCTCTTTTTTGATTCTGTCCTTTTTTTTTTTTTTTTTCCCCTCGCCTGAGTAGTTTTGTTTAAGCTCACGAGCATGTTCTGGATTCTGGCTTTCCTTTTTTAAGAGAAAGGACATTGTCACGCTGTTAAGTGGCACTTGCTGAAAGAAGAGATCTTCACAGCAGCTTCTATATGCTGTGAGTGGTCTGTAGTTTGTCCTGCTGTGTGCTGTGACTGTCTCTGTTAGAGGTGGTCTTTGTGGTACTGTTAGGAAAGTAAATATTTTTCTAAAGATACACATAAGCTACAGCTTGTGATGCATCTGAAGCCAGAGTTCTTTGTCCTTGCTTATACTTTTCGTTTACAAGTACACCTCTGGTTTTAAATGTGAGTTTTAAAGGCTGTGGTAGCACCTGGGCTGCATAGTGGCCATTAATAATGAATTTCTATTATCTTAGTCTGAATCTGTATCTAGGTTTTTTTCCTTCCCTCTATGAAGAAGCAATGGCTGTGCTATCTATCCAACACTCTGGGCATTTTTCTTTTGAGTCCTGGCCAGGAACATAGTGCTTTCATCTCTGTAAATGCCTAGTGTTAAATCATTGCTGGGCTAATGGCTACTTACACCTTCATTGGGGAGCAGAAATATGTTTGTAGGTTTTGTATTTTCAAGGTTTAAATGGAATTTTGCTGAAAAGTATAATGGATAAATGAAATCAGCCTAGGAAATAGCGTCCTTGATTCATTAGAGCTGTAGTGTAGATAGATACTTAAAGTGGAACTGTGGATATTTGAGATAAATGATTTAATGTAATTGGTACTAACCAACACCAATTCCATGCATGCCTCCCTCCCTGAGGAACTCAAGAGTGCTTCTGCCTGCTTCCATGAGGAAATGCCTAGTGTAGATGCAGTAGAAAAATCAGTAAGTGCAGCCCAGGATTGAGCTGTTTGTGTGGCTAATGCAATGTCACCTTCAGAAAAGACATCCCAGGGATGGGTCAGATTTTTATAAGCATATAAAGAATATATATATACCTTGGAAAAACCTTTGCCACTTCAGGGATGTCCCTTCCTTGAATATGCCTTTTTCTTATGAGAATGTTTGGCTAAACTTCACCTGCCAGAGACAGACTAATTTGGATGATGCAAAACAGGGTTGAAAGAACTAGCTTTTGCAGCAGAGGGAAACTTCCAAATATATTAGAAGCTGACATCAGGATTTGTGACTCCATTTGATTCAGTCCTGAAGGTAAATACTGCATCTTGTTTCTGGGGAGACAACTGCTTTGGACACTTCCTAGTGGTTTGCTTTGATTAACAGCTTGGTAATTAAAGGCCTTGTAAAATGCATTTGCACCTTTAAACCACAGTAACTTGTTCTTTTCTAATAAGAATCAGAAGGGAATGAACATTATACCAGAATCTTTTACACTATACTTTTTCCTTGCATACAAATCAGGGTTTTTTTTTTTTATTTCACCAAGTCTTGTGTCTCCCGTTCCTGTATTTCCAGAGATAATGGGTCATTTGAAAGCCTCTACCCTTTGATCCAATAAACATCTACTCACATCTAGGTAGACTGAGAAGGTCTGGGAAAGTCAGACCTTAATTCTGAGCTGTTGAAGGCTGTGGCTCCAAGGAGCCAAGAATCACAGTGCTTTGTGTGCCAAGGCTGTCCTTGTCTAATGTGCTATTAAAGCAAGCACATTAGTGCTGGTAAGCAGGTTTTTAAACACTTGTTATTTGAGGTCTTTGAAAGACTTCTGGTTAAGAACCTGCTTGGGAAATATTTTGTGGGACTGTAAAGTTGCTGATCAGAGAAATTGCACGGTGGATTTGCCTCTTCAGTGAGTGATGCGGGTCATGACTAAATGGAAGGTCTGTACCTTGAAAGTGCTGGGGATTCCTGCCCTCATTTTACCCAGAAGTTGAATATAAATGCGTTTTGCCACACAGGTCTAGTGTTAATATTGTGGAATGTATTTGACCAGGCTGACCTAGTAATGGACTTCAGTTTAAAAAGCCTACTTGATTGGTGGGGGTGGATTTTTGTTTGTTTGTTTGTTTATCCTGTCAGCTATAAACAGGCTGTGATCTTTTCAGTGTTTCTCTCTTGCATTTCTGTGCTGGATAAGGGGTGGTCCAGATGGTTTTGAAGGACTGTTTGACCGCTGGACTAGCTCTTCAAATTTGTGTTTGTTTCAATAAACACCTTCCTAAACTCTGTTAGTCAATTGGCTTTGCATATCTGTTTCTCTGTATGAGTAAGAACTTCCCATGCTTGTGTGTACCTGTTGCGCGAATCTGTTTTTAGCTCAGTGGATAGAATGAAGGATAAGGTATGTGGACTTGGCAGTCTACTTCTTGAAGTTTATCCTGCTTTTGGAAGTAGTATTTGGATGCCTTTTGGCTCAGTCCAAGCCCTGCAGAATGAACGTGTTCAGGCTGGCATTGTCAGACGAGATGATGGGTAACACACAGGTGAACCAGCCTGTCTTACAGCTGAAGGTTACCAAACTGGGAGCATTGCTTTTAATTTATGGCTTTGGGGGGGTTCTTGCCCCGTTTTCAGCCAGCCTTCCTACCCCTCTGCTGATGGGTGTGATGGATGGCTTACCTGAAATCTGAACTGGTGTCTGTGCAAAGCGGGGTTGGCACATCCAGGCTTCATTGTTCCTTCCAAAGGCGGATTAACAAAGGGAGGGGGTTTGTATGGCCTGTGCTTGGGTTTGGCTCTGCTTTGTCATAAAACAACCGTAGAGGAGAAGCAGAGAGCAGTGGAAGGAGGAGGACAGAGCTGAATTTCATCGGCACAGCTTTGGTGTGGGCTGGGAAAAACTGTTCAGTTTGGCCATGTTTTTCCTGCAGTAAATGTGACTGACACGAAGCATCTCTTGTTAGTCAGCGCCGCTGGCATCAGCCTTTCTTGTACCGAGTCTGACAAACCCTCGGTCTGAGGAAAACGAAAACGAAATCTCCCACCTTTCCCCAAAGAAACAAAGGCCCTTTTGAGAAGGAGGGCACATCGTGGGCACTCCAGTTTCTTCTTTCAGCTCTGCTGAAAGGCTCCATTGTAACCTCCGCTGCCTTCTGCCCCGCTCGCCCCCCCCCGCTGGGTTTACCTGCTGAGCAGGTGAAAGGATTGGCTGGTGAAAGCTGCCCCAGAGAGGGCAGGAAAGAAGGCCAAGGAAAGCTCACTCGTGTGGTTTAACAACTGGGTGTAAATAAGCACACGGAAAAGATCTGGGTAATCAGGACGGTGAATGTGAATGCCTGGCCCTGCTGGTGTCAAAGACAGCCCCAAAACCACCCTGAAGCCTTCATCGCCCTTCAGCTGCGGAAACAACTCTGTCTTATGTCATTCATTTATCTTTGTTACCTCTTATGGGCATCTTGGTTGAAGGTTTAAAGCTATCAGAAACCATTAGTACATTTGCTGTAGTCCGTGAGAAGTTGTGCAGCACTTTGTGGTTGTTGCTGATACTTCTCTTTTGCAAATTTGCCCGTGGAATGGGAGGTGGGGGGGAGGCTGTACTTCAAATTTTTGGTTGAATGAAAACCTGGAGAAAAAATTACCCTCCTGTTACTATTACTGAATGATGCACACTTGGTTATGCAGTTCATAGGTCTCATACTTGAAAATTAAAGCTTTATTGACTTGTCTAATGTGTTTACAAATTAACACATCAAACCCAAGATATAATTAGGCCAATATTAAAGCCAGTGTTGACAGCTCCCTAACAGGCAGTACAGTTTTGTATAAGTCATGGCTTTCTGAGGCTAAAGCTTTATCTTCTGGGCTGGATTAAATCTCAGAATAATCACAGTTTCTAATTGATGTGTCACTGAAAATTACACCTAGTTGTGCTGATAACATGACAGTGCAGTGACTGTGAACAAGTTGAAACTAAAACAGTGGAGTTACACTGGTGTCTCCCTAACAAGTTCCTCACTTTGTTTTGGGTGAGAGTAGAATGGTGTTTTATTGCCTGGGCTACACCTGATTCATTTAAATGTCTGATTTCTTGTTAAGATAATGTGATCCCTTGAATCTTCTTCCCAGAATTGTACACTATAGCTTTATACTCCCACAATGTTGATAATTAGGAAGCTTTTCTGTGTTGTCTCAGTAGCTATCCTGGTACAGAGAAATTCCTCTTTGCCTGTGCTGGGTTAGGAAACTCCCCTGTTTCAATTCTGGGTCCGTAGATAAATTCCTAATTTCATACAGTCTCCTCTAGGAAGTTTTATATGTGTAGCTAGGCAAAGTTTGGTTAGCAACAACTTCAACGGTGACATTAAAAAGATTAACTTCTCAAAATTTGTTTTTAATCGAATGTAACGCTTAAATTACCTTCTTAGAATATGAGTAAGTAAGGCTGAACATTAGGTTATCATAAAAGGAAGTGGACTTGGTGCTGGTAGTGTTTCATCTTAGCTTACTACCTATAAAAGGTAAAAAAAATTAGTAACTGCTTTTTAGCCCAGTTTAATGAGTTGGCAAGCAGGAAATTGGGAAATGCTCCAGGATTTCCAATTTTATATCTTCTAAAGTGGCTCATCTTCCCCTAAGAGGATTTCAGAGTGGGGCAACTGATGTTTAGAGGAAGGAGGTCTTTTCTTACAGCTTATGAATTGTGATCAAATGGCTAAAACTGGAGCAAACTGGCAGATATGGAGTCAGCTGTATCCTCCTCTGCTTGTGTCTTTGAGCAGGAACAGTAAAAGGGCATTAAAGTACTTTGCAGCAGCTGGGAGCACCTCAGGCTAATGGCCTGACCACAGAAATGAAACCAGCTTCATTTGATTCTCGTGCAGGGGATTAAGCTGGGAAATCACTATGCAGGAAATAAAGTCCAGGTGTTACTTTGAGGCTGAATAAAGCATAAAACTAAGTGATGTGGTAGCTTTGCTTCAAAGGCAAGATGGAAATGAGGATGGGAGTGAGGTGCAAGTGCTTGCTTCTGTAGATGGAGGCTTCTCTGCTTGTTATTTTCTTTTAATCATGAGAGTAATGAATTCCTATTCTGCAGCTGACCAGCTTGCTGTAGAAGAAGGTATTTTCCAGAAGCTGGGCCTGTGAGGATAACAGTGTTTTCCAGGAAGTAGCCCTGTTGATCTTTGGGCGCACCAACCCCTCTTTTACGTGGCTGTGTGTTGGTGGACTCACACACACTTGTTTTGCCTAAACCATGATAATAGCTGTACATTAGCACCTCCACATACCTGACTGAGCTATTTTCCAAGCAGCTCGGTTGCATCCTGTAAGTATGGCAGAAAATTATTCCCTGGCCTGTAAATCCTCCAACCATGCTCAGTTTGGGGTGTACAACATGCTCCAAATCTTCCCCTTGGTGAATTGTACTTCAGGGAAGCCACTAAGACCAAGCAGCATATACTGTTCCCTATGGTGGTGACATCTTTTTAGTCCCAAATGGCTTTGAATTAGTCTGAGGTGGTCTAGCAGGCTCCTGTTCTCATTAAATCCCAGCATTCCTTGTGTTCCCTCTGTAAAATGGATATGGGTTGCATTGGTTTTCCTGACTGCCCACAGGAAATCTGTTTAGTTTCCTTGATGAGCACTGGTGGTCACTCATAGCTCTTCATTGCTTTGCACCATTTCTTGGTGTCGGTCACCAAGAGAGGTCAGGAAGGCTGACCCGTGTGGAATGAGGCAGATAAAGCTGGTTGTCCAGTACACAGCATTTGTGCCAGACTTAGAAATTGTGCTGAGCAGTTGGTTTACAGAAGTGATGTGGAGTGATGGAGTATGTTGCATTGACTGACCAAGCTGTGCTTATGCAGAGTTATTTATAATCTTAACATCAAGAGCTGCTTGGGCTACTGTTTTCAGGATATTTCTCTTTCATTTCTGTTGCACTTCTGCACATCCTGGCTGTGGAGCCAGGGGTTCTCGGAGTACATTCATCCTTAGGCTGATGTTCAGCAAATCTAACCTGTGTCTGAACACTTTTCAAGATAAAAAGCTTCATGTGCTGTATTTCAAACTGCTGTGCCATATTTACCAGCTGGTTTTTATCTCTGTACCACAGTGCCCATGAAACACTCTGTTGATCATGATTTTTTTTTCTCTCTGCCAGACTGTGGAACATGGATTTCCCCATCAACCCAGTGCTCTGGGCTATAGCCCATTTCTCCACCTTATGGCCATTGGGACACGATCAGGAGCCATCAAACTGTATCTTTTGAACAACTTGGGCTGGATTTCTCCAGCCCAGTCAGAATGTGCAACTTTGAAGAGGTTTGAAAAGTTAAACTAAGTATAAATTTGCAGGCAAGGGTTACTGGAACGTTGAAAGAGTTTGCCAAGATCCGATGTGATTTCGGTCTGATCAGGGTGGGATTATCCTTCTGAGAGCTGAGCTACAGCTCAAACAGAAGCTGAGCTGATGCAGATATTAAACAAGACTCTGCTCCTGCTATGCAGAAGGTCAGACTAGATCTGGCCTAAGTTTAGCAATTCTTCATGTTGTAAATTCCAGGGTTGTTTAAATATTTGGGGCAGGGTTCCTTTTTTTTTTTCCTGAAGCAATTCTATTTCAAAGGTTAAAACTAAACTCAGAAACGCTTTCAGCTTCCTGAGTTTTTGACCATCCAGGAATTAAAGATCTAAACATCGAAGGTGG
>VXAY01007101.1:440315-459584 GCA_013399855.1 Oxyruncus cristatus | reverse complement strand
TCGAAGGGGGTTTTTTTTTCTTTTTTTTTTTTTTTTTTTTTTGGGCCAATGATGTCCAGTCTGATTTTTGTGTGTATGTGAGGCACTGAGGTGTTTCCCATGGCACAGGACCAGCTGGGCAAGTTGTAAAACAGGCGTATCACCCAGCCCAGAAAGGAAAAGTTGGTGCTGTCTCTGCCAGCTTAATCATTCATTCCTGGTGTTGTTTGTGCTCGGAGGCTGGACTGCACATGCAGGCAGTAACCATCTGTCTCTTGGTTACAAATTAGTTAAGCGGGATTGGAGTGTCTGGGAAACCATGAAATATCCCTGAGAAAAAACCAGGGTCCAGGCACCTCTTCTGCATATGCTGGAAGACAGAAGTAAACTTCTGTGTTCCCCATAACCCTCCACAAGCATGTAAAATCAAAGTAGATTTGCACTGATTCCTTGCAGTCCAGATCACCAACAGTAAAACATGGTTTCAAACTAATCTCTTTTTCCTCTTGCTTGCTAGCAAGCTTCTTATCAATTAATTGTAGCTGTGGGTCACCTCAAATACTGTAGATCCTCAACAAACTCATCAGATACGGTGCCCCTGGGGTGGAGTTCATGGGTTTACATGAAGAAAACAACACTGTAATGCAGATTCACTTTATACCTGATCAGGTAAGTGTATTCTCAGTACCTCCGTGACTTATGTAGATCTCCCGTAACCAGGTGTTGATTTTATTCCAGGAAGCTGGGCTCCTGTTACCAAGTGTATTCAAATGCTGCTTGTTTGGGAAAGGTTTATCCCAGTGGATTTTGTGCTCTCAGCAGCGCTTGTTGCTGTGGAGATGCTTGGTAAAACTAAAAGAGAAGCTTTAAACTATAGAGTAGCTTTCTTGTTCATAACTGTTAGTCATTTATCTCCAGCAACATACTGGGAATGGTAATAAGGCCAGGAGAGTTCAAGCAATCTGCTGCAGAAGCAAGAACTTCCCCCTTTTTTTTTTTTCTTTTTTTTTTCCTTTTGCAGCCTCTGTTTTTTCAGTAGGGCTGGGTGATCTTTCCTCTGCACAACAGACAGAACAGGGGCTGCTGCTGAGCTGACTTCTCTATTTTCAGGAGTTCAAAACAGCACTGCTAACCTTGCCTGCTGTTAAGTTTGTTGCCTTTATGTTTGGGGGTATTGAATCTTGCTCCTGGGGATTTTTGAGCAGAATTTTCCAATTGTCTGGTGACTGTCTGACCACTTTCCTTTCCCTTGACTGTCAGACGGGTGTCTTGGCCACAGACTTTGTGGCCTGATGCCCCCAGTATAGCACAGGTGGCCCCTTTATGGGAGGGATTTAGTTCTTGAGGCAGTTTTGGGTGTCTGTTTGCTTAACTAATGGTATAAACTGAAACTCCCATGGGGAGTGTTGCACCAGGTGTGGCTGCAGCAGGTAAAATGCTTCAATTTGAACATCCAGCCAGCAGGGCTGGGCTCATAAAAGGGTTCTGACACAACCCTCCAGAATGAGGTTGGACACGAAGAATGTGAGGAGTGTGGTGTAGCAGACTGTATCAGCCCCACCCAAAGCTGGGGTGTGTTCAGCAAACCTGTGCTGAGCGAGGAGGAGGTGAGATACAGCCTGCAGCTGCACTGCTGCGCTTCACAGCCCTGGTTGATCTTCTCCAGGAGCCTAAAGCCTTGCCATCCCCCTCAGTGATAACCCGTGCCTCTGCCCTGTATAACTGGGTTTCTAGCCTTTAGGCTACTTCTTGTCCCCCTCCACCCTCCAAATCCCATTGCTGCGGTGTTTATCCACTGCTGGAAAGAGCTGAGCCGGCTCCCCAGTCCTGTTTTAGCAGAGAATTACGAACAGCAGCAACTTTACTGCTAAATTTACTGCGTTATATTTAATATTGTGATGCTGGGGAAAAAAAGCATGCTGTGTGGTTTCGTAGTGCCAGCTGGTGACATTGCTGGATGACAACAGTTTGCATCTCTGGAGCCTGAAGCAGCACGGAGGAGCATCCGAGCTGCGGGAGGAGCATCGCTTCACCCTGAAGGGGCCACCAGGGTAAGCCACATGAGGGGTTTGGAGCCAATCTGGGGATAAGCAAGTAAGAAAATGCTGCTATTTTTTAAGCTAGAGCTTGTCCTGTTCCTAACAGCCTCTTACTCTGAATCCATTGGAACAGCATCCATGGAAACCAAGCAGGAGTTGGCTAGGGCCTGGGAGACCAGCTTTTAAGAGTGTTGAACCAGTGTAAAGGGTGATATCTTCTAAAATACTCTGCATCCACTTGTGTGAGTACAGGAGGTGTTAAGGTTAGGTAAATCTAAGCACCCCTTAGTCAGAGTTTGTGGTTTTATTTTCACTTGATCTTGCCAGTTTTAGGTGAATTATTTTCAGCTCCTTTAGGAACACTTAAGAGAGGGTTCTGTGAAAAGGTGTCTCGTTCTTTGTCCATGCGCTTGTCAAAAGTCTTTTGACGTAATTTGTCTTCAAGCTTGTGTTTTCTTCCTTCAAAAGAGCCATGCCTGGCTCAAAAATCTCTGCCTACAAAACAAATGACACCTGTAAAGGTGTGATTTTTCGGGGTGTCCCGCGCAGGGCCAGGAGTTGGACTTGATGATCCTGATGGGCCCCTTCCAACTCAGCGTATCCTGTGATTCCATGATTCTGTGAAGTGTCGCTGTTGAGTTGTCAGTTCCCTTGAACTCGGTGACCTCTGCGTCCCCAGGTCTCCCCCGAGTGCCACACAGATAACGGCTGTCCTTCCCCATTCCTCCCGGGAAGTCCTGTACCTTGGCACGGAGAGCGGCAACATCTTTGTGGTGGAGCTCCCGTCGTTCCGGGTGCTGGAGGACAGGACCATCAGCTCCGAGGCCGTGCTGCAGCGGTGAGTGAGCAGACGGGGCTGTGCAGAGGTGGAATCCCATGAGCAGACACATCCTTTGTTGAAATGTCACCCGAGATTACGCGCTGGGGCCTCGCTGTTGTGTTAAGCGCTGTCCAGATCCACGTGACTCCCGTGACAGTAACTTTGGGTCCTGCTGTGTTAAGTAACAGTTTCTGTCCTGCTCAGCCCAGTACTGTCACTGTGGAGGTCCAGCACGTGGGCAGAGTGATACAGGAGACACTTGGGGTAAACCTGCAAACCTTGTGCCCTTGTGTTTACTTTTACAAAAAAAAAAAAAGTTTGTGTTTAGCTGTAATTACCTGTTTATTTTTTCGACCACTGGCAGAACTTCTGGTGCTGCTTTGTCCAAATGAGCATTTTGTCACTCTGGAGATTCAAGTGCTGCTGAAAACTGTCCTCCTTCCTGTCTTTGTTTCCTACTGGCATTTCTATCTTACCTTTATTCTGTAAGAGAATAGGGTGGGTGATTCAGACTGTCTTTACACTCCTGGGACCCAGACCTGGAATTCAAATGTTTGAACTTTTTGTTGCTTAATTTCTCATTCTCACACCTTTTATTACAGTCATTTTAGGTTGTACCTGGAATCAACTTTTCTTGGTTTTTCTCTTCTGCAGGATACCAGAAGATAACTGTAACAGGAGATCGTGTGAATTGGTAGAAGCCCTTCGGGAACATCCTAAGAACCCTGACCAGATCCTGATTGGATACAGCAGGGGTTTGATTGTCCTCTGGGACCTGCAGAATAACAAAGTGACACACCATTTCCTGGGCAGCCAGGTATTAATTCAATCCAGAGTCAGTTCAGCAGGGGAGGAAGGGCTCTCACCACTCTGGGCACTCCAAAGACAAGAAGGTGCAGGGAGAGCCTGACAAAGCTGCTTTTTTAGTAAGAAAGAGTTGGTTTGGAGGGGGTAACAGCTCTCTGGAGAGCAGTCATTATATGCCTTTCTTTTCAGCAACTGGAAAACCTCTACTGGCAGAGGGATGGCAGTAAATTCATTAGTTGTCACTACGATGGAAGTTACACCCAGTGGCCAGTATCCAGTGACAACAGGCAGCCAGAGCCTCTCGAAAACACTGTGCCTTATGGTCAGTAAGTGAGGTTTAATTGTAGTATACTTGTCTAAATTCAAACTAATTTTGAGCTTGCGTGGGATATTCAAGTCACATTCTCCCTAGTGTTCGATGGCAAAATGCAGAGCTGCCTTTTGAATGGGTCCTGAGCCTGGACTAAGGGATTTCATTCTAAGCTTTCTTCTTGGATTTGAAACTCATTGACATTGTTGAGGTCTGTCCAGAACATGGAGAGCAAGTGTGTTGACAAAATTAGTGCCCCTTACGAAGAAAGGTGGTGGTGATTCAGCTCATTGTTTCAGTTGGTGTCCTGTTCAGCAGGAGTTGCTTGGATCTTCTGTAATTAATAGTGAACTGAGTGTATTTTTGGTCGACCTGAGCAGTGATGAAATGAAGCCTCTGATTTGCTGAAACCCATGAAATGGGAATGACCTCATCTTTCCAAACACAGAGAAGCTTCTAAAGCTCTATCACCTTTACATTAGTTTCAGGAATGGTTCTGTTTTCAACAGGCCTTTCTAGTTAATCAGATTCTCCAGCAGCGCTTCCACTCCCTGTTAGCCATCAGAAACTTCCCCTGAGTCTGAGCTGTGTTTTGCTGTGGTCAGTGTGTCCCAGAAGACTTTTCTGGTGTGGCCTGCTCTGGGGAGGTGGTGCTGGTGCCTACTAATTCAGGTGGAGGGTGAGGTGACCTGAGTGAAGTAGAATAAGCACCTTCTTACGTTAAAGTTGCCCTTCTGGAATTACAGAAAATGTCTGTTCTCTTAGGTCCTTTTCCTTGCAAGGCCATCTCCAAGATTTACTGGCAGACAACAAAAAACGGGTGAGTTTGTGGAGCATCCCTTCACTCCCGAGCGTTTGCAGGCATTTAAAGGGGGCAGTGTGCAATGCCTTCGGAGTAACAACATGAAAACCTTTTGTCGGAGTTTGACTTGGCCTCATGCCGTGGAAATTTTGCTCGCTCCTCCCTTCAGCAGACAGCACTCTGATTTTCTCCTTCTCTTCAGGCTTCCTTACATTATATTCCAAGGAGGGATGCCCCGGGCGAGCTACGGTGACCGGCACAGCATCTCCGTTATCCACGGCAGCCAGCAAACAGCCTTTGACTTCACATCACGAGTGATAGACTTCTTTATAATCTTCAGCTCGGAGCCTGCTGCAGGTATGTGAGGAAAGGGCATTATTGAGGAATTAGGATGGCTGTGTAGGCATGTGGAAATCCACCCGGTATAAATAGCATATGAAATGTGATAAGGAGGTCAGTTGTTTGGGGAGTTTCTGGGACTTTAACAGAGAATCACAGAATCGCTTAGGTTGGAAAAGACCCTTCAGATTGAGTCCAGCTGTAAAAGATTTGCCATGCAAAGGTGAAGTGTAAAATACTGATATAAAGAATGAACTATTTACAAGTGCCATACATTCTTCAAAAAAAAAGAAGCTTTTCTGTTAATGGGAGAAGATCTCTTAAGCTTATTTCTGTTTAAGCTGGACACTGGACATCATAACCAGGTTGTGAAATGAGGAGTTGAATGTTTCTGTTTCAAAGAAAACACTTCAAAGAAGGCTAATAATTAAAACCAGAATTTGCTCCCACTGAGACACTGTTTCTTTTAATTACTGCCTGGATTTATGGCTGGAGCTCTGGGTAGTAAATCAGCAAAGGGATGACATAGAACCAAGGGTCATTATATAGGGAACTTAATTTCGTTACTGCTGGTGAACATGAATGTAAACAATTTGAAAGCTGAATAGCTTTCATTCCTCGGATTGTATGGAGCTTGTCAGATTCTTGCTTCTGTTGAAGAGCTTTCTTGCCCTTATTTCCACAGTAACTGCAACATTCTTCTTTTTACGAGCATCTTCCTAGTGTGCAGAGCCTACAGCTCACACTACCATTAAATTTGTTCAGTACCTCAAATTTAATACTTTTTACTGTTAAAGAATGGGACCCCTTTACTTTCTGTGAAATTGTTAGAGTTGTGATTCTAGATGACAGAACAAAAATCTAAAAGATGAAAGAAATCTGAGGTTTTTTTATATAAGAGTTTGGCTACTTAAAATTCAGTTTCTGGATATGATTAGAAATCCTTTAGGATGAAGTAACTAAACTAACAGGCTCTATATTTATACTTTCCCAAGGATTGAACAATCTCGTTAACACGAATTCTAGTGGGTTCAGACAGCAGCTGCTGCAGGAAGCTGAAGCTTTTGCACTTAGACGAGGAAGTTTTTTTACAATAAAATGAGGTTTCTGTGGTTGACAAGCTTCCTTGTGGCTGATTGCCTAAGCTTAGTGGATCTACGTGGCTTGCCTTGTTTGCCCCTAAGCAAAGTCTTCCCTGCAATGGCAATACGAAGGTATTAATTGTATACCAAAGCCACTTAATTTAATAAGCACAAAGCTTGTGCATTGCAGCATGGTCGTAGCTGGTGACTTTCCACTACCCTGAATATGCTGTGGAAACAGTTTTTAGAAGGCTGGCCCTTCCTGTTTTCCTTTTTTTTTTTTTTTTTTTAAATTAGGTGGATGAGTGTCTGGCGATCATGACAAATTCTGGTGTGCTTGCTACTTCAGCAACTTAAAATAGATTCTTGCCATAAGCGGTGAGCTCAGACGTGTGCCTTTGCAGGGGAAAAAAATATTGTTAAAGCCAAGTACTTCTGGTTAACACTGACAGCAGCAGAGTGCAGGGCTGATCATGCACGGTGTAGTAGAGGTGTGATATTATTTGTTTTATTCAGAAGTCCTGTGGGCAACTGCAAACAATGGCACTTAGGGAAGCGAAGTAAAACTGAACAGAAAACATTTTTTTTCATGAAGAAACCGAGCTAATTAGCGATGTGTTACGGCTGGGGCTAGTCAGAGGTAAAACCTGGGGTGTCTCACTAGAGTGATGCCAAGTACTAATTACTTGAAATTAATTTTGCTGAGTGAACAGCATTGGTATGTGCCTTCTTGCAAGTATATTCCAGGTAATCAAACAATTGATGGAGGGACGTAAAAGTACAGTTTAGGAGAGAAGGTCAGGGAAGAGCTGAGTTACCTAGGTTGCTAATATGTATCACCCCTTCAGCGTTACAGCTTTACATTCACTCAGATTTCTGAGCTGTGTTAGTTGTTACTTGTGTGAACTGATCTGTGGTTTCAATTTTCCCCCGCAGTTGCTGCTGTGGCTGTCTCCAGAACCTTACTGCAGTAGTGTCCTTGTAGACTGAATTTTTTTTCTTCACTCAAGATTTTTTTTCATTGTGACTAGAATTAAAATTCTTGTTTGCGTCAGATGTCATCAGTCAACTTCCATTAACATATTTCTTTTGTAATCATGCCTAATATACATAACAATTATTAGATGCTGTACACACTCTTTTAAAAGAAAGTCCAGGTGATGTGTCACAACATATGAGAAGCAGAGAAAATGAGAAGTAAGAGAGCTGAATTGTAAATACTTGTCAGCTCAGGCAGAGAAGCATTCTGCAGAACCCAAGGCATTAGCATGTTTAAGCAGCTTAGCCTGGGTGGACTGTGGTCCTAACACAGCACTAAATGGGTCACTGCTGGGGTGTATGCATGTCTTTCCATCTTTCCACCCAATGCTGTTGATTAGCTATAGGTAAAGTCTTTGGAATTCTGGCTCTTACAATAATAAGTATGAACTTGTGTTATTTGACCACGTGTGTTGATAACAAATTTTTTATTCTGCAGTGGAATCTGTCAGAGGTCACTCTGGCAGTCCCAGGAATGATGTAAAGAAACTTGAATTTGCAGTAAATCTGTTAGTGTCTTTAAATCCGTTAATACTAGTGCCTTGATAGGCCCAGTTAAGCCTAAGCCCAGAAGCATTTAAGGTTTTTCCAACAAAAATGTTTGTGTGGAGCTCTGTGATAACAGTTTTCAAAGGAGCCTTGCAGGAAGTTTGTTCCTGTTAATGTTGGACGGCCAGTTTTGTCAGCCTCAGTAAATCCTGTTTCTGCAGAGTTCGATGACCCTTCTGCCATGGTGGTGCTGGCAGAAGAGGAGCTGGTGGTTATAGACTTGAAAACTGCAGGCTGGCCAGCAGTCCACCCTCCATACCTGGCTTCTCTGCACTGCTCAGCCATCACCTGCTCACACCACGTCTCCAACATCCCACTGAAGCTGTGGGAGCGGATTATCAGCGCTGGGAGCAAGCAGAACGTCCACTACTCCAGTATGGTATGGCAGCTTTAATGTGTTCCCAGGGGCGTTCCCATGTGTTTAAGACCAGCAGGACTGCCCAGAGTGTGGGTGGTCTGTGCTGCTGACGGACTGTGGAGGGATGAGTCCCACCAGACGCTGTCCTGCCTCTTAATAGGGTCGAGAGAGGCTTTTTCCCAGAGCACCACCAATACAGTGACTCACTCTGGGGAATTAAAATGTGTTATTTTTTTAAGCTTTGACAGGCCAGAGGGAAAGTCTGAGTGTTCCCAGCTGTCAGTGGTAACAAAGTTCTCGTGTAAAAGCATGAAGCTTTCGGCACAGCCTCTTGAGGAGATGTGTGCAGCGTCTTCTAAAAAGCACAGTTGGTGTCAGAACGGGAACATCTAGTCCAAACAAAAGCTAACAGCGTGGACTGTTTCACTGCCACTTGCACTGAAGTCCATGTTCTCCTGCTAACTTTCTATTCTTTTCACACTGTCACTGCCCAGGGAGTCACAGTCTTCTCTTAATGTATTTGTAGCCGTGGCCGATTGATGGTGGCACCAACATAGCTCCAGATCCTCCGCAGAGGGACTTGCTGCTAACAGGGTATGTACTGCACTGATAACAACCAAGGAGCCTTTTCCAGTTTCAGTTCCCCTCTTTGAACTAACTGAGGCTCTCCCATGGGATTGAAGTCTGCTCATCTTGTAGGGAGAAGGCTGCAGCTTTACGGTGCAGCTTCCAAAAGCTGTGCTGCTGCCTCTGTAAAGCCAGCTGATTCTGCTGCTTCTGACACATCGTGATGTCCACAGATAGCCCAGAAATCTGGCTGATTTGTAGTTTTGATGTGTTGTCCATTCCCCCTCTCAAACAATGTAGGAGTGCAAGCAGTAATCCAAACTGCTTCAAAGGGAGCAGTGTAAAAGCAGAGCTTAATCTTGAAGGTTTTGAAGCATTTCCCCCCCTACTCACACTATTCTGAGTCTCAAAGTAGAGGTTGGCTTGGGCTCCTGTCTGCTTTGGTTGATCAGCATGAGCTGATCTAGCTAAAAGGTTGGAAGTAGCTATCAAGAGATTGTCTCATTGCATAAAAATGTATCATTTTCTTTTCAAAGCACTTCTGAGAATTTCAGTGGGCTGTTCCTCAGACTTCATTCTTGATGGAGCATGTTAGAAGCTCCTATCTTGTGTTGGAAGACTGTTGCCAATTTTCACCTGGAGAGCAAAGATTAAAGCTCGATTTTGTGTTCTTCAACTTTATTTTTTCCCCCTCTGTCCCAGTAACAGCATTTTTGCCAGGATGAGTTGTTCCTTCTGTATGCTACGGGTTTTCCCTTTTCCACGTTTTTTTGGCAGAATCTTAAATTGTACAATGGTGTCAGATCACCGAGAACAAACTGGACGAAAAAAAACCCCCAACAGCGTAAAACAAAGCAAAACCCACCAAAAAAAAAAAAAAAACAAACCCAAGAAGCCAAAAACCTTTCTCTTTGTAGTTTGTTCCTCAGTGTGGCTGGTTTCTTAGGTTGTTTCACCATCCGTGTGCTGTTCTCCTGTGTGATGTGTTTCTGTTACCCCCCCCCACAGGCATGAAGATGGCACGGTGCGGTTTTGGGACGCGTCTGGTGTCTGCTTACACCTCCTTTACAAGCTGAGCACAGTGAGGGTGTTTCTCACGGATGCTGATCCCAATGACAACATGAACACCCTGGGTGAGGACGAGTGGCCTCCGCTTCGCAAGGTGAGAGAGGATGTTGCTTTTAGAAGCTCTCTGGAAACCTGAGGGTTTCTGATTCTCGTCCCAGTTAAAGACCAGCCACCCTCCATTCTCTCACTTAGGTTGGGACCTTCGACCCTTACAGTGATGATCCAAGACTTGGGATCCAGAAGATCTACCTGTGTAAATACAGTGGATACTTGGCTGTAGCTGGTACAGCAGGACAGGTATTGGAATGCCAACAGTCATTATGAATCTTGCTTGTAGTGCGAGTTGTCACAGTGCGACTGGGAGAGATGTTAAAATTTAAAATGCTCATTTCTCTGGTGGTAAATTGATCTGTTTTCTGGGAATTTCATGGCACTGCGCTCTGGTGAGACCCCACCTGGAGCACTGCATACAGCTCTGGGGTCCCCAGCACAGGAAGGACACTGACCCTTCAGAGGAGGCCACCAAGTTGATTAGGGGGATGGAGCACCTCTGCTATGAGGAAAGGCTGAGAGAATTGGGTTTGATCAGCCTGGAAAAGAGAAGGCTCTGGGATGACCCAACTGCAGCCTTCCGGTACCTGAAAGGAGCCGACAAGAAAGATGGAGAAGGACTTTTTACAAGAGCACATGGTGACAGGACAAGGGGGAATGGCTTCAACCTGAAAAAGAGTATGTTTAGATTAGATATTATATAGGAAGAAATTCTTTACTGTGAAGGTGGTGAGGCAGTGGAGCAGGTTACCTGGAGAACCTGTGGATCCCCCATCCATGAAAGTGTTCAAGGCCAGGTTGGAACGGAGCTCTGAGCAACCTGGTCTAGTTCTCTCTCCATGGAAGGGGTGTTGGAACGAGATGATCTTTAAGATCCCTTCCAACCCAAACCATTCTGTGATTCTCTACTTTCTCTAACTGGTATTTGAGGCATTATCTAATGTTGCTTATCTGCCCTGAGAGATGCTGTAGTTTTGCAGCTGCAGGGAAGGCCTGCAGCTTGGAGGACTTGCCTGCATATCAAAAGCTGTAGCAAAGGTTGTCCTCTTCCTTTCAGGTACTGGTGATGGAACTGAATGACGAAGATGCAGAACATGTGGTGGACCACGCTGAAGCAGATCTCCTGCAGGACCAAGAGGGCTATCGGTGGAAAGGTCACGAGAAACTAAAAACTCGAGACGGACCTGTTCGATTTGAGGCTGGTTTTCAGCCTTTTGTCCTTGTCCAGTGTCAGCCACCAGCTGTGGTCACCTCATTGGCCCTGCACTCTGAGTGGAAGCTTGTGGCCTTTGGGACCAGTCATGGCTTTGGGCTTTTTGACCATCAGCAGAAGCGACTGGTCTTTGTCAAGTAAGTGTCATCTTTTCAGGAAGTCTGTAGTAATCCCTTGTTAATGATGGCCTGGAATTACTAGCAAAGCAAGCTGTGATGAGCAGTCACTGTAGCAAGAAGCCCTGCCTTGTTGGATTCCATCCTTGAAGATCTTCAAGGATATATAAGCATGTTCTGACATTTGCGTTTGTCGTGTTGGACTCTTGGGAGTGATTGCCACGCAACAGAGAGTGACCGCGTGCCTACTGCCTCCCTCTTCCAGGTGTACTCTGCATCCCAGTGACCAGCTGGCCTTAGAAGGCCCACTGTCCCGGGTGAAGTCCTTGAAGAAGTCCCTCCGTCAGTCGTTCAGGCGGATCAGAAGGAGCCGTGTGTCCAGTAGGAAGCGGCGAGGAGGGAGTGGAAACGCCTCAGAGGTGAGGGCTTCACCTTCTTGGGGTCCTGTCTGTTTACGTGTTGGAGCATGCAGAGTCCTGACGAGACTGCCTAGAGCAGGGGGTGGTTTGCAGCCCTGCTCTCAGATCAGTAGCTATTGGCATAGGGGTAAAATGGCAGTTTCTGATGCTGCTCTCTGTTAGATGAAACAGTCACATTTCTAGAGATCAGTTCAGAAGACGAGTTCACTGGTATGACAGTGCTTGTCCCTTTCTGTTGCTGCCACTCTTTTCTCCCTGCTGTGCCTGTCCCTGACTGACAATATGTGTATATATATCTTTGAAGGTGCAAGAAGCAAATGCCAAATTTGACCAGGACACATTGCAGGAAATGGAGCTGGCTCCTGTCCAGCGGAAGATCGAAGCCCGGTCGGCAGAAGACTCTTTCACTGGCTTTGTGCGAACCTTGTATTTTGCTGATACCTTCTTGAGAGACAGTGAGTAACAAAAAGCGTCTCTCTCTTCTCCCAAATGGGTTTTTTTTACTTCTTCTGCCAAGGAGTGTATTAGGATTTACTGCCAGGAAAACTCGGCACCTCCTGTGTCCTACTTTGTGCAATGCTGAAAAGCTAATATAGAACAAGAGCATATGTTGTCATGCAGAATTGTTATTTAGCCATTCTGGCTGCTGGCTGGTGCAAGGCAAGTGGTAGTTCATCTTTGGATGAAGCCTTTATGTATGGTTTTCAAATGTGCTGGAATGGCATCTGACATTTTAGTATCAGTTTTGCCTTCTCTCGTTACTCTGAAGTTCACTCCTGTCCCCACCAGAGCCTTTTAATGTTGATGGAAGTGGTGACTGGTTGTGCATCAGAGCCAAAACTGATGTGTTACACAAGTTTACTCTGCTCATATGTGATATAAATATGTGAAAAAATGGATGCAGCAGTTGTGGTGGCTCGTGGAAGCAGCACTCTTCCCTTTGCTCACGTGCCATGCCCATTTTCAGGGCTGCTGGTGGACATGTGTTGGGAGAAGAAGTGCTAAGAACCCATGGTTTCCCTGGCAAGTCTGCCCTAGTATAAAAATATATAGGATGTAAGCAGAGGGGGAGGATGTGTATAGCTGGGGGACAGCAGTTTTCCAGGGGTGTCACAGGTGGTATCTTGCTCATGGGCCTTTTTGTTGCTCCAGGCTCCCGCCACTGCCCGTCCCTGTGGGCCGGCACCAACGGAGGGACCGTCTACGCCTTCTGTTTACGTGTTCCCCCAGCAGAGAGGAGGATGGATGAGCCTGTCAGGGCAGAGCAGGGTGAGTGTCCCTCGGGAGAGCACAGCTCTAATGGATCTGAGCTGTCACTCACAGGAGTTACATACAGAAAAGCTCAGTTATTGCTGTTTGTCAGTGAGAGGGGAGCCGAGTGTGGCAGTGTCTGAGCTGAGCAGTGCTCACTCCAGTGAATGAACTGGCGAGGAGAGTGAGTTCCAGCACTGCTTGGCGTTCCTCAGCCTCGTTTCCTACTCACTTCAGAAATCTAAATTTGCATCAACTGTCACTGAAATCTACCATCAGGCCTCAGTGCACATGTCCCTTATTCTGACAGCTGGACCTGTTGTCTTTATGTAACAATAGTTGCTGTTTAACACAAAACAGTCCAGTTTGAATGCCCTTTAAAAATCTAAATCTTTTTAGGCAGCATTTCTGTAATCGCAGTATATAGGTCTCCAGCCCTGAGAGGATGTGAGTGAGTTTCTAACAGTGCTTCTGACTAGACTCCTGTTTTCTGTTTGTTGTCCCTCCTTATCTTGCCTGTCTAGCCAAAGAGATTCAGCTGATGCACAGGGCTCCTGTTGTGGGAATACTTGTCTTGGATGGACGCAGCACTCCCCTCCCAGAACCTCTAGAAGTAGCACATGACCTTTCCAAGAGTCCTGATATGCAAGGCAGCCATCAGCTGCTGGTGGTATCTGAAGAGCAATTTAAGGTAAGTATCACCTCTTGAGGAAAGGAGGTGCATATGGACCGTGCATGAAATCTGCTAAAGCTCTGTGGAGAGAGAACTCCTGGGAATGCTTATTCTTGTGTCCTCAATAACAGCCCTGGGACAGCACTTCTGTTTGGTACAGACCATAAATCAGGTGTCTGTTGGAAAACTGGGTGTTCAGCACATGCTGAACATAGAAATTTTATGCCTGTGTTACATTATACTCTCTGGACAAGACTGCTTCTGCTTTTGGGGAAGAGCTTTTGTTGTGGTTTGTGCAGAAGCAGGAATTAGTAGGTATTTCTGTGAAGTAGCTGAAAAGCTTCTTGTTTTGCACACTGACTAGTCAAACCCTTTTCTCCTGTAATAGTTTGTAGCCAAATATGGAGGGGTTTTGAAAAAAAAACCAGGGGAGAAGCGCAGTTTGCAGCCTGAGGGGTCAAACTGATACCAGAACAGAAACAGGTTCTCACACTGACTGTGGCCGATTCCTTCTTGTCCCATGAGCAGGGGGGTGACTCGGGTTACACCTGTGTGTATTCACTGTGAATGAAAACATTGTTCAGGGGGGGAGCAGCAGCTGTCCTGGGGAGCTGCCGCTGCCTTTGTGCAGGAAGGAGGTGTCAGTGTCTCGTTTCTGTTGGCAGGTATTCACCTTACCCAAGGTCAGCTCCAAACTGAAGCTCAAGCTGACAGCCCTGGAGGGCTGTAGGGTACGAAAGGTGACAGTTGCCAACTTTGGCAGCTGCAAGACCGACGATTACAGCGAGAATGACCTGGCTGTCCTGACTAACCTGGGAGACATTCAGATCATCTCGCTGCCCTTCCTCAAGTTACAGATCCGCTACCCCTGCATCCGCAAGGAGGATGTGAGTGGCATTGCATCCTGTGTCTTCACCAAATACGGCCAAGGTAAACTGGGCTTCTCCCAAACCATCTACCTCTGTCGTGTGTTTGAGGCAACGGAAAGGGGCTTAGTGTTTAGTGTACACATGTGAATATTTTATAAATGTGTCCCTCTTGTCTTTCTGGCCAGTACCAGTTGCCAACAGGTACAGACACATGAATAAGCAGGAGCAAAAGTTAGTTTATTCCATCACTGTTAATGAATATGATGGTTTTCAGCTAACAGGTTGGATGTGCCCCATAGGTACCTTTCACCTGGCTGCCCTCCTCTTTTCTGGAGTGATGGGAATGGCTCTCTAAGCAGCAGGCACTGGAAAAATGGCTGCATTATGCCTCCCATACATGTCTGTGGCTGAACACTGACGCTGCAAGACTGGGATCCAGTGTCCTGTGGCTGCTGAAGATGGATCACTGCTCTTCAGTTAATTTTTTTTACATCTTTCTGTGCTGTTTTTCCTAAGTGTCCACAGGACAACACAGTTCTCTCTCAGCATAGTCTTAAATTGCACATTCTCTGGGCTAACCAGTTCTTGGGGTAATACCTTCCTCAGTGATCCCTCCTTGTTTAGGTAGGAGGAAATGCAAACCCTTTGTGCCAAACATAGAGCCTGCCTAGGTCTGTTCTTTTTTGGATGACCTTTAGTTCTGTGACTGTGTTCTTGCTTATAAATTCCCAATCATCTGTAGGTTTCTATCTGATCTCGCCGTCGGAGTTCGAGAGGTTTTCCCTCTCTACCAAATGGTTGGTGGAGCCCCGGTGCGTCGTGGACATGCCAGAAGTGACAACCAACAATCACGTGCACAGCAAGCCTGGCGTGGAGAATGCTGCAAGGAAATCCAGGTGAAGTCCGGAAATGTAACCTTCTCCCTGACGGCTTTCCCGCTTGGAGTGCATCTCACCTGGAATATCGTGGGCGGTTTTGGGCACCGTGGTGTAAGAAGGATATGAAAACCGTTAGAGAGTGTCCAAAGGGGGCAGCGAGGATGGGGAAGGGCCTTGAGGGGAAGCCGTGTGAGGACGCTGAGGGCACTTGGTGTGTTCAGCTGGAGAAGAGGAGACTGAGGGGAGACTTCACTGCAGTTCCAGCTTCCTGAGGAGGGGCAGGCACTGAGCTCTGCTCTGTGGGGAGCAGGGACAGGACCCAAGGAATGGCCTGAAGTTGTGTCAGGGGAGGTTTAGGTTGAATATTATAAAGAAGTTCTTCCCCCAGTGGGTGGTTGGGCACTGAACAGGCTCCCCCCAGGGCAGTGGGCACAGCCCCAAGGCTGCCAGAGCTCCAGGAGGGTTTGGATGATCCTCTGGGGCACAGGAGGTGGCTCTTGGGGATGGGCCTGTGCAGGCGAAGAGTTGGACTCGATGATCCTTGTGAGTCCCTTCCAACTCAGCATATTCTGTGATTTGCCAGGACAAAGAAGTAAAGCATTGGAATTTGTATCCCTAAGCTGGAGTCCCAAACCTAAAGCAAGCTCTGGCTTGCTTTGCTCGTTCCCAAATGCTGTGTGACACGTGGCTCTCGTGTACTGCAGGGGCTCTGTGTTACTGGTGAGGCTGAGCTGTTGCCCTGTGAAGGGAAATCCAGTGTTCCTCCTCTCCCCTGGGAACATTAGCAAGTAAGAGTAAATCTGAAACTCATGGAGATCCCTATAGGAATTTTATTCCAGGAAGTTTAACAATGTTCTGTGGTGCCTGCAAACTTCTGCATCACCAACATGTGGTGAAGCCCTTCCTACACTCAGCAAACCATTTAGTTGACATGCCACGACTGTGGAGCCTCTTGTAGCTGCCAGAAGTGCACAGGAATTCTCTGCACCCTGTGCCTCGGTGTCAGTGATTGTTTTATCTGCTTCCTTTCCTTTTTTAGGGGACCAGGAAAGAGTCCGGGTGACTACGGAGAAGACGGTAAGGAAAAAAACTCAATTGTACTGAGGGTAGCATGGTGATGTGTAACCTCTGAAACATCTTTCCTGTTGCTACAGCTGATATTTTTGTACCTAAGGCAGGGTAAGGAGGGATGTGAGGGAAACATTGTGACCTGCCTGGCCGCAGTGGTTGATAGCTCTGAAGTGATTGCATGTGGCAAGATTACCTGGAAGGATAGAACAGAGTTTTTGCTGGAGGGAAGAGGCATTTGGGAGGGTAAAGTCTGAAGTTACTCATGAGATCTTCAGTTTTTCAGACTAGTGTTGCTGGAAAATACAGTTCAGCGTGTGAGAGACTTCAAGGATTAGTTATGAAGCAAAAGATACTTAAGAGAAGGGGGAAGAAATCCAGTTCCATTGTGGGTTTCCAAAATTGCACTTATTTCATAAAAAGGGGGAAATATTGTTAGCTAAAAGCTTTTTTCCTACTCTTTTTGTAGAAAGGAAGTCTGGGAGGCTGATGGAACATGCCTTACTCAACGATGAAAGTGAGTGAGATAAAGTCTTGCTACTGAGAGGGCAGGTGCCTTTCTGGGTGGGAAAAGAAGAAAGCTGCTGGGAATTTTGTGGATTCCAGTACTCAGTTCCAAGGGATCTGCAATTACTGGTAGAAATGCTGGATTTTCTTGAGTCCTGGGAATGGGGAATTGGAGAGATAGCCATGCCCTCAGGCAGGGGTTGTTCCACAGAGCTACATTCCCTGCTGAGATAAGAGCAGGATCTTTATTTACAATAGGACTTCTGAAAAATGACAGCTGGAACAGACAGTCCCTTTGGGGCTCTGGTACAGGGGGACTGGCAATATTTCCCCTGGCAAATGATTCCCTCAGTCCTGTGTGCCAGCTTGTCCAGTGCAAACCTGGTGCAGCTGGAGAGGCAGTGATGGTACAGGCTCTGACCTCTGTGCTGTGGGAGGCAGGTTTTGGAGGCTGTTCAGTGGGGAAGTGGAATGTGGTCAGGCTGAAAGCAGATCCTCACTGGTTTGGCTTAATGCTTTAACCCTCTGCTTTCCAGAAGTGCTGAAGGAGATCCAGAGTACTCTGGAGGGGGGCAGAGGGTGAGTATCAACCAGCTGCTGTTCCTAATGGCTGGGGCTGGCAAGGGAGGGCATTTGGAGCTGAAAACAGGGGGGTGCCCAATGTGATGACAGGGGTCTTTGTGCTGCAGTCTGGTCACATGTGTGTCCCACAAGCTACCAAAGGGAAACAATGAGAGGCAGGTTCTCTTTCACATGCTGTCCCTTGACGTTTTTTTATGAATAATGCTTTGTCTCTTTCTCTCCGAAAAGCAGGAGAGATCCCATTCCCACATCCCAAAGGAACAGGAGTCTGAGTGTTCGCATACAGGTTTCTATTTGTGTCAACCCCATGCTGATCTAAGGGCAGGCCACAGGGGCTTAGTTGGTCAAGGATGGGACTCTGGAGTTTTAATCCTGGCTTGACACTGTCACTTGGATGTGTTCAGTGCCTCTGCTCCCATTCTGTCTGTACAATAGAGCTGAGCTACCACCACGGGTGCGGGGCTTTGTCTTACCTCCCTGGAACACTGATGTTGAGGTGACAGGGGGCTACCAAGTGTACACAGAGGACTACTGTCTGCAGGCTTGGTGGGATTGGCAACTGCTGGTGTGTAAGGATCAGTGACTGACTGCCTGACCTGCTCTGCTCTGCACACTTCCTCTGGACACTACCTCATCCTGGTCTTCTGTCGGCATCTGGGAGTGGACGGGACGAGACTGCATCGCAGTAAGGGAGGCTTTTACTTGTGTCGTTGCAGGAGCTATGCAGAAAGAAATTCGGCAAGAAGTCCGTTAGGACATGGACTAAGTAATGGAGGAGGTAGGTGAGGCTGGAGATGTTTGAGGCCCAGTGAAGTAGCCAGAGGAAGCGGAAAGTAGAGTGAAATTTCTCTGTAAAATTCAGCTTATTTGAATGCTTTGCAATAGTGCAGAAATCTGACCTGGATTTTCAGGATGGGAAAATTGCTGAGTGGGTGAGTGGTGTATGATCACTGTTCAGCTCCTTAGGTACCACACAAGTAAATGTGCTGCATCAGTGGTAAAGGAAGAGCTGAAAATCCTTGGAAGGCTCCTGCCTGACTCTTAACCTCAGAGTGAGCTGGCGAGGCAGCCAGAGCTCACAGCAGCAACCTGAGTGGATCAACTCATGAGCTCTCGTTAGCTTTCACCTTTTGGTTTTTGGTTTTTGGTTTTTTGGGGGTTTTTTTGTTGTTTGTTTTTTTTTTTTTTAAATGGCTCTTGCTTGCTTTCATCCTGAAGCAGATTGACCAGAATTCATCGAGGACTCTCCGGCATTGGGTTGAGTGCCATAACACTACTGATGGGGCAAACCGTCCCTGGGGAGAAGGCACCAGTGCTCCCAGTATCACAGGCTGGTGAGAGCTGCAGCTTGGCATGAGTGTGCCTTGCTGCCTCTGCCTCCCCTCTAGTGCCTCTTTAGAGACCTCTCCTCGTGGAGCCCGCCTTGCATTAGGACAGAAGTGGATCGCCAGGTCTGATGCACCACAAGCCTCTGAGTACATCTAACATTCAGATGTTTGCACATTTCTCTTTTCTACTGGGCTGGGTTTTAAATTATAAGTGTTTTACTGCCTTGGTGCAGGATTTTAATAAACGCACACTGTTACCTCCAACTTGGTTTAAAAATTTTTTTTTTTGTACAATTTTTTAAAAGTCTTTTGTGTGTTTCAGTTATAACGGAAACATTTAGAAATCTACTTTTTAAAGAAAAACGTTAAATAATATATGCTAGATTCCTGTGACTGCTGTTTGTGGTATCTGAATGAGTAATTTTGGGGTTTGTTTGTTACGGTACTGTTAACTGGCTTTATGGATTTGGGTAGAATCTATTTTTGTAGCCCGTCAAATCGGAGGAGAACTAATGGAACTTGATTTTTGTTTCAACACTACATTGCTCTTTTTTTT
>VXAY01007101.1:349614-440284 GCA_013399855.1 Oxyruncus cristatus | reverse complement strand
TTTTTTTTTTTTTGGAAATAAAACTCTGAATTCCCTTTTGTGATCCTTGTGTGCTCTCATGTCTGTTCTTCCCTTCAGCAGCTCCTTTCACATTGGCCACAGGCTCCTGGCCACGTATCCCTTGGGGAAGGTGGAGCTGTCCCTCTCTGAGCCTTGAGAGGCAAAGAGCACCCCCGGAGGTGAAGCAAGGTGGGGGGTTGGAGAAGATGCATGTGGTGAGCAAAGTGATTGTATCACCATCCTGCATTCCATCTGGGACTGGGGATGTCTCCATTGGAAGGCAGACACAGTTGTTCTGGCAATGCTGCTGTACTGTCTGCCAATGGATTTTTAACTGAAGCTGGCGAAATTCTGCTCAGAGAAGTTTGCTACTCTTTAAAATTTTGCTTCCTTTATCCCTGACCTAACGCCACTTTCTCAGATTTCTCTCCTATGGCTTGCTTGTAGCACCATGAGAGCCAGTAAGGAAGAATTAAATCCCCCCCAGACTGGGTGCTGAACTGCCTTCCCTTGGCATGCTTTGGAAACCTCTCCTTAGAAGCCCTCTTGTTTTGGGATCTGACTTTGATCTTCCTGAGCAAGGCTGAGGGATCCTTTCTTTCCTGCAGTGATAGGGTGGCACATTCTGTTCTGCTGAGTTGCTGTTGTTCAGCTTGTCTTTCAGTCACCCTTCCTTCTAGAAGTATTAACATCTCCTTCAAGACCTAATTTATTGCTAATGAGGTTTTAGAGAGCCCTCTCTCCTCCTCAGTTTCTATTTCCTAATTATCTTTCATTTCTTTATTTCTATTAGCTTTGTTATTTCCTTGTCCCTATTGCTGCAGGACCGAGGCTGGCAGAGAGGTGGCCTGCTGTGTCCACCTCTTGTGCCAGGCACTGAGGCAGCAAATTTACAGGAGATTCTGGTTCAATCAGCAGCTTCTGAGTTGGTGTGACCCTGTGCATGTGCATCATCCTGGTGCCCCCAGCTGCTTCTTTCTGCTCCTTACAGACGGACTGATTCTAATGCCTTTTCTGAGTATTTATTTGCTGGCAGGATGGAAGGAAGTGATATGGCAGTCCTGCTCAGAAAGGGCAAGAAGGAACTTCTTGTAACTTCTCCCTACTTTCACTGACATAACTTGAAAAATCCAGTAGGTCCACTAAAAGACTGAGACAAGTCACAAAAATGCTATCAGTTGTACACCTTGAGGGGCATTTAGATTTAAAAAAAAAAAAAGGCAATAAAAATTAAACCAGACTTCTTGTTATTTTCCTCAAAGAACAAGCCAGACTACTGATAGGATTGAGTGGTTTAGGATGTGTGCTGATATGTGGCCGATTTTATTCTAGCAATGATTTGGAACTGAAGGATTCACTGGAATAAACTCCCTGACTTATTGTTGTGAGCAGAGACATTAAGAGTCCTTTTTAGAGCTGCTATGCCTAAAACACAGGAGAAATAGCAAAAAGACAAAGCAGGGGAAAACTGGAACCCATGTTGTGCTTTCAGTTGTGTTCTGAGCTGAGCAGGAGAGGATGGAAAGCCTTGTGACAGAACTATGGTCTATTTTTTTGTGCTGTCACAAAACCAGTAGCAAGTAAAATAGGTGATGGGATGAGATGCTCATGAAGGATGGAGTCTTCAATGAATGTCTCTAAGCAGCTTTTGAATGTAATGGGGAAAAAAAAAATCCCTCTGCCTCTCTCCTTTTCAGGAGTTGCCTTCTGAGCCTGTGGTTACCCTTAACCCTGCCTGTCAGCTGACACAAATAATAACAGCCCGTTTCTGATCTGAGGATTCAGCTGCTGCCAGACTCCTCGAGTTTTGTGCCTACCTCTGCTTTTCACTTGAACTCCCTGCCTGGGATCTGATAGAAGTTTGCTAGCTCTCTCCAAGAGCTAATGCTTAATGCTTGGGAGCACTCTGAGGGCTCGTTGGCCCTCATTAAGGTTATTGCCAGTCAGGCTTTGGCAGTGCTGCTCCCCTCCTGCTTTGTGCAGCCTCACTGGGCTCTGGCGCTGGCAAGTGCCCCTTGGCTGCAGGACCTGAGCTGCTGTTAACACTGACTAGAAAAAATCCTCCCTGACAGCCCTGCTGGCAGTGTGTTCCCTAACCCTCACAGACCTGTTTCTCTGCTGAGGGGAAAGTCTTGGATCGCGACTAAAGAAGAAATTTTCCACATCTGAATACACATATTCTGTACCTAATATGGGGTGCTGTTTTATAGTGGCCTGAGTTTTAGGTCAAATGCTTTCTGGTAACGTGAGCTCTTTTATAGGGCTGCCTATTTGGTGCCAAAATTTTCTAGTCTTAGAAAAGCTTGGCCTGGAGCTCTTTTCCTTCCCCCCCCTCCCCCTTTTCAATAGTAATGCAAGCTTTCCTCAGATGTTTAGCAACTGAATATTTGCTGAATTTGTCTAACACTTCTATTAGAAGAACATAATGTTGGAAGGAAAAGTACTTTTCATCTTAGTCATAAAGCCTGAGGCATGTCTGGTTAGCGAGAAAATGATTTTTTTTTTTTTTCTTCCAGCTTAATTGGTCTGTTTCTCATAATATGGTTGTATCTATTGCAGCTCGAACAAATGCACGCCTGGACTGTAGTCCAGAATTCAGCCCCCAAAGAATGGCACTGCCCATGTGGCCTCATGAATTGGGATGTGTTTAATAAGAGCAGGACTGGGATCTGCTCTTGGGTTGGCACAGCTGAAGGCTGAGACGGAAGCAAATTTGCACTTAATTCTAAAACCCAACAGTCCTTGCTAAGCCACATTATTTGACTTTGTGATCTCTCAAGCAGAGGCCAAGGTAGTGTTGCAGCTGAAGCCGATTCCCTGAGCTAATCCAGGTGGAAGAGTTCCTCCAATAGCTGCCACAAGCTGTTGGTCACAGGAAACTCAGTGCCTTCACTCACAGCCTCAAGCCCCAGGTGCTTGGATTATTTCCATGCAGCACATCAACCTCTTCTCTGACATGATGATGTTGGGGTGTCTGACAAGCTTTCCAAGGTGCGGCTTCCAAGAGGACCTGCAAATCCCTCTGTGAAAAAGCTGCTGTAGCAGTAGGATGGCCCTTGAGATCATCCTGCTTTGGTAATTTGTCCCAACCGTTTGCGTGGGTAGAAATGGTCTCTCCTAAGCATGATTTTCTTGTGATGAAACTGTTGTATTTCATCTTGGATCTCATGAAGATGAGAAGGTCATGAAGGTAAGTGTTGGCTGATCCATGGGGATGGGAGGGGCAGGTTTGCTGGGAACACAGAGATAGGAGAACTTAAAGGCCCTTTGTACTTGCGGCCTGTTTCAGTAGAGAGGAAAACAGCTAAAAAGATGCTTTGAGGCTGTTACCACTGCTCACCTCTTCCCCAGCTAAAAGAACCTGATGCTCTCCAGCTCTTGTGGCACAGCTGTTGTATTTGGAGCTAAGTTACATTTCAAAATGGCCTTTTGGCAAGGGAGCTCTCTGTATAAGATGGATGGTCCTTGACACATGCTGAGAGCAGTCAGGGAGAGTCACCCAAGTTAGGAAGGACCTGTATCTCCATGGGCAGAGCCCAGCCTGGCCCTGAACCTTCCCCTTCAAAAGATACAGATCTCTTCCTCCTGCTTGCTCCTCTGGCAAATGAGTCTGAGTATTATGTGCTCATTCCTCCAGACTCTGAATGTTGTTCATTTGTTTGAAGCCAATCTCCTGTTCCCTGCTTATGCTCAGGGCAGGGACTTTAAAATACGAAGCTTGGATTCTGCTCACACTCTGCTTCCTTAAAGGGAACTTGGCTTTATCAGATTGCTGTGCTGAGCCCTTGAAGATCGGGCTGAGCTCCTAAAAAACCCAAATGTGCTACACAAGGACATCTCTGAGCTGCTGACTGTCACCCCAAAGTCAGATGTTACAGCTCAAGTCCTGATGGGGGTAAGACTCCAAGGAAGCAGGTTCAAGTAGAGGCTTGATGTTATTTCTTAGGCAGTGTATGGAGTTGGAAGTGGTTTAAGCTATTGCTGAGGGAGCTTTATTCCAAACTGTAAGTTAGCCACAAAAATGGAATTTGAGAGAGGTGTTCTTAAAGGATATGGTTGTTCTACAGACAAGCACATCCTCCCAAATTCATTATGACTCAGGTAAGAACAGATGAAATGCAGGCTGTGACCAAAGGAGGTATCACACTCCTTAATCAGTTTGATGACCTGTGATCTTGTCACTGCTGTGACAGTTTGCTCACAGTTCAGACCTGTTGATGTTTCCCTGTATTTTCATTATAGGGAGATGTTTTGAATGTAAAAGAACAGTAATGAGGACTTGAAAAAAAAAAATCCATCTCAAGCAAATTCAGTTCTGTCAAGTTAGGTCCATGAGGCCCAGGAAATAATGAAACTGAAGCACCAAGTGGCAGTCACCGTGGAATTAAATTTTAGAAAAGGTTGGTTTAATTTTTATACTTAACTTGCTGTGGACTCCACAGCAGGTGCCAATACCCAATATAAAGGCTTGTGAAGCCTTTTACTAAAAGCAGTGTCAGCCCAGGCACTGTGACATGCAGAGTCCATCCTTAAAAAACCTTGTTTTGACTGGTAGGTGGGACATAAGAGTTTGAAGTGAAATAATGTCATCTCCTTGAAGTGCTTTTTCCTTTCAAACCTCTGACCTTGGGTTGGATGGAAACCGCTCCTGCTCAGATACAACTCTGTTACTTGGTGATGCACAGGGAGATTCATCCCTACTGCTTTCTGTGCCCCTTCAGCTGTTCCTTAGGGGTTTGGTTGTTAAAACATTAAAAAGTCCCGTTTGAGGGCAGGGTCTTCAACGAGTAATTTTTCGTGCACAAGAAAAATGGTAATTTCTCAGTAACTCAATTCACAGACATCAATTAACGTATCAGAGCTCCATGTGCCTCGTTGGTTAATAACTTTGGGGGCAGGTACCATTAACCTGGTAGATTTTTTTTGAGGAGGAGGAACAGATGGTAGCTGTGATCTCTTCTTGTTTCTTGAGACTGACCAAGCCTGATTCAGCAGGTGAACTCCCTCACTGCTCTGCTTGTCTGGGGTCTGCTTATGCACAGAAAGAGAACTTCCCATTGGAATGTATCCTGCATGGAAGTGACTCAAATTCTATTCCACACCAAACTTCATTCGGGGTACTCAGACCTGCCTGTACCCTCCTCCTCCTTCCCTTACAGAGCTCAGGAGCCCCAGAGGAGTTTTGTTTGTGGTGTCACTGCCAAGACCTGTTTCTGCCTTCCTGTGTCGCTTGTTGCTGCTCCCTTTATTCTCTTACTGCCCATCTGTGCTTTTTTAATCCGTTTTTTAACTGGCCGTGTTAAAGTCTTGGGAGGGAATAGCCAGCAGGAGCAATTCCAGGCAAGCAAGCCACTCATTTAAGAGGAAGTTCACCTGGAAGGTCAAATTGCACTGAGGTGACCACCAGAACTGGTGCAAAGGAAACAGCTGGAGAATACAGAAGACACTGGAAGGAAGGAGTGGCCCCATAAAGTCAGTCTAGCTGTAACATGAGACCTTAGCTGCATGATTCCTTCTACCTTTATCTCTGAGAGCTTATTAGCATCAGCTGGGGATTTTCAGATACCTGGGTGTAATCACGTCAGTCTGGACAATCTAACATTCCACTTTGAGCCTTTGATTTGTACTCCAGGGGCTCAGCTGCTTTCTGCAGAGCAGTCATTTCCCAGGGGACAACAGCTCGGGGGGGGCCGTGGCCCACCCCACATGGCTGGAGGGCCCTTTGCCTTCACGTATAATGGGTTTGAAAACCCGGGTCAAATCTGGGAGATTTCACTGCCTCAGAGGAGCTCTTTGTCAAACCCATCAGCTGTGCAGAAAAGGGGGAGAAGGGCAGCTCCTTATCTGAGGCCACCCAGGTTCTTCAGTGCGCCCAGTAAAATGAAACTGTGGTGGAAACAGAAACATCGAATCCTCAGTTGTGCTCTCCCGGGGCATGACAGCAGTGAACGTGCAGGAGGATGACACGTGGGCCTGTTCCCTGGCCCCTGACCGTGCCAGAGTTCCTGCTGCTGGCATTAGCCTCCCAGGGATTCCTGTTGTTACCTGCTGCATTTACCTACCCAGCAGGACTGAGGTCACTCCAGCCTCGCCTGGCCTTGCCTCCTCGGTTTGCTCTTTTTAGACACTTGCCACAGAGGTCAGTCAGGGGATCAGGAGGAAGTTTGAGCTGTGTCTTAGCACAGTGAAGGGTCTTTGGGCTCAGACTCGGACCGAGTCCGTCCCTGCAGAGGGTTGTGACACAGTCTGCACAGCTGGGCTGTGGTTCTGGCTGACCCCTGGGCTGGGGCCATGGGGCGCTGCCTTCCAGTGTAACAGGATCGTCCAGCCCCGCTGAACGGCAGAGAATTGGGCAACAAAGTGCTCCTGAAATATTTAAGGAGGCTGTTTTCAAACCTATGTCACTTAATTGTTTCGGTTTCCCCTTGCAATCATGAATACTTTATTTGGCTTCCTCAGGTTATTTCCCCGGGGAAGAGGCCCTTGGAGACCTTGTAGCTCATCTTTAAATAGCTGGAGGAAAAGAGCAGAGGCCTCACCAGTTTGAAACAGTGAGAGGTCAGGAATGAGAGGTCAGGAATTCTCTCTCAGTAGCCTGAGGGGTACAGGCTCAAGGGGGAATGTTTTCTGTCAAAATGAGGCAGCATATGATATGGAAACAACAGTGGAGATATTTTATATTAATGCAATGCAACCAGGGTGGGGGGAAAATGCAAAAAAGAGGAAGATTTTTTTAAACCAGTCTTACAGGCTGCAGGGTCATGACTGGAGTGCCAATTCTACTTGAATGGAATGAAACCAAGAGGAGACCTCATTTATACATTTAGTCAAGTTTAATCATAAAGACAGATGTTCCTAAGAATAGCTTTGACCAGTCTCCTTGCCTGAACCACTACCAAACAAACAAGGTGGTTGTGAATTTATGCAAAGTGCCTTTTTTTCCTGATTGGTTTCTGCTCTTTTATTCATGGGATTTAGTGATTTTAAAAAATTGAGTTACCTTTTCATACCTCTTTTCTGTAATAGCATCAGTGCTTTTAGGTGGTTGACTTCAGAGGAATTTACGGTGAAAAGGTGGGTCTGATGTGTTATCACTCTCTAATAATGTTTTAAAATGATAGCAGCACCATACTAGATGAAAGGACCCGATATTTTGCATAAATGAAGGAATCTTGGGGAAACTCCACTGTCCAGTCTGCTGAAATCTGGAAGGGTTTCATTCTTCCTGGTGCTTATCTCCCCTTCCCTGACAGCATCATGCCAGGATCACTTTAAAAGGGAAACAAATGTAGTGTTCAGTGTGTGCAGAGAATTCAGGTTAGAGGTGCTGAGGCTCAGGCTTGAGATTGATGTGGGGAGGGAGTATCTGCACGGCAGCAATTCAGCCTTTCTCATCTCACTGTGGCTCAGAGCAAACAGGAGCCTGATCAGAAAGTGAATATGATCAGTGGCTTCATCTTGGCCATCCCTGGGCAAAATCCAATCTTACCATCTGAGACTTCTGACAAATCAAAGAAATCAAAGAAGCAGAGGGCTCCGGTTCTGCCCGGGCTATGCAGAGCCTTGAAGAGGCTCCAGCTAATAATGACATTTGTTAGAGCCACTTTCTCCTCAGGAGCCGTGAGGAGTTGGATTTTTCAGAGCAGTTTCTCCTCCCTGCCATACCCACATTAAGAGCTCAGAGCTAAAAGCCTCGGGGGCTTTTCCCCAAGATTCCGTAAGGAATTCGTGATCCGGATGGCATCAGTCGTTCCGGGCTTTACAGGAGAGATCTCCTCCCTGCAGAGAGTTGTTTGTAAACAGTTAATAAAAGAACACGAGGGAAGAGTTAACTAAGAGAAGTGGACCATCCAGTGACGAAAAACTTTAGGTGCAGTGTTTAAGTTCTCCAGCTCAACCCTCGGTTTTTATCTTTGCTTCTCGGTGAAGGAGCCCTCAAGGTACAGTAGGTAAAAGCCAGGGGCTCTTGGAAGGAGATAGACAAACAGGTCCCGCCCAAACTAAAGCTGCTAAACGTCTGAAATCTTATCTCGACAGCACTCATCACATTTTATGTTTGGGTCATTTGTTCTGGTGGCTGACCACACCTGAGTTTGTCTTGTTTGATCTCCAGCGTCTCTGGAAAGGCTTTTTGGGAGAGGGTAACCTTAAAGAACCGGGGACATCCTCAGAGTAGTTAAATCCTGCACTGACTGTGTTGTCCCTTTGCAGCCTGGTGAGTGCAGGGGGAGGCTGCATGTGCAGACCAGACTGTGCATTTGTGTTTGCTCTGTTACCTGGTTTCTCGAGAGCAACCCAGGCAGGGGAAACCCACGGCTGAGTTAGCAGCAGCACTGCAGGGACAGTCACCTGCTGTGAGTAACCCCGACCCATCTGCGAGCAAGGAGAGAATGGCTTTATTCGGAAATTTGAGCTGAAAGGAGATTTAGTCATTCTGCTTGGTTTGGACTCAGATTTAGGCATAATGAGGGCAAAAATTGTGCCAGTTTTCTGTCTTTTCAGTGCCGAGCTGGAAGCTGCTTTCCTGTTGTCAGCAGAGAGCTTGGTATTGGCAAGGAGAAGGGAGCAGGGGCTGAGCTATCTGTGCTTGGCTCCCTGGAATAAAACTCCAGGGATGCAGAAGAAAGGGGCCTATGATTTAATCCCTTTCACTGGCCTAAGCTTGTTTCTAGGTAGTATTCACTGTGCCTTGTCTGGTAGTCTCTTGCATAGGTTATAGCAGATGTGTTCTGGTATTGGAACTGACCTCTCCTGTCAGTCTGTCTTTGGGGATGCACCTCATCATAACACACCTGAGCCTGGCTCTTGCCTCGGTGAAATGCCACCTCTTCTTTTATCCCAAACTCTGCCAACCAGCTGGTGATGTTGCTGGTTGAAAAGTTCAAAGGTACCCCGAGAAAACCTGAATTATTGATGCTGCTTTCCTTCCATATACCCGTAATCATCTGCTGTTGGGACGCAGCCCAGCCAGAATCCATGTCAGACTCCACAGCTGGGAGGGCTTGCGAGGAGGCTGGAACAGACTCTGGGCTGCGCTGCATGGAAACAAGGCACGGGAGAAGGGATATGTTACCATTGCATGGATGTGACCTATAACACTGGGGATTCGACGGAATCGGGGCGGACAGTGTAGGTATGTTGGAAGAATTACTATTTGCAGGGTGATAAAAGAAGGACTTTGAGCAATTTGTATGGGTGAATGAAAGTAGAAACTTAAGAATTAAGTTCCAACTGCGTCCCTTTAAAATTAACGATTGTACTTTTCCTCTGTGAGTTGGGAGAAACCACAGTGTTTAGGGAAGATGGGACAATTCCCTGCTGATCTTAAAGTAGCAGCATGAGCTTTTTGCTCTTTTTGTCTGTAGGTTCATGCTCTGTTTCTTAACAGCACTGAGGATCTCATTTTCTCTGGTGAGAGTTATTTCTTCTGAAAAGGAAGAATGAAATCAGATGGTTCTTTTTCCTGTGGTGATTTAGACGAAGTTGGTGCAGTGAGAGGAGCTGAAAAACTGATGAGCAGGATCTTTCACCTGCTCCAGTGTGTCCAGCAGGCAGATGGTCCAGGGCAGTTAATCAGAGAAGGTCTGATGTCAAAGGAATTGTTTATATAAGCAGTGATTCATCTTCCCATTCCCAGTAATAACAGTGGTGTTACAAACCAATCTGCTCTAAAATCCTGTCTCAGAAGAATTGTGAACTCTAGCTTTCCACTCTCTAACCTAGATTCAATCTGGGGTCCTGCCTTTTCAGTGAGTCAAACCTGAGTCCTGTGTCTAAGCTCCCTTCAAATTTGGGCAGCGTTCCTGACCTTCCCCATCATCCAAAAACTGCAGCATTTGTGTTTTGTGGGAGGCTTTGGCTCTCCAGACACGTGACTATCTAGCAACAGCACGTAAGAGCAGACTTTTATTATTTTCTCCTGCATTTGGCACTGTAGAGAAGCTGTATCAACTTTAAGCCCTCAGGAGAGCAGAATATCAACAACTATTCTGTACTGAGGATTTAGGGCCTAATTCAGCTGCCATTAATCTCAGCAACAAAAGACTTTTTGCGGGATTTAGAGATCTAGGCCACTAATATTGGGGTATTAAGTGGGGGGCGGAGGGGGAGGAGGAGGGCTGAAGTAAGGTGACCAGACACCTACACCTACGTATTTTAGAGAGTTCTGTTTAAAGAGAGGGATGGGGAAAAGGGAGACGCTGTGTGTTCCCCATTGCAGATTGTTCTGTCGTGCAGAAGAGTACAAAATGGGTAGTACAGAAAAAAACCCCAAACCAACAATAAGACCACGTGCCTTACACACACCAAGTGGTGGGGTCCTCTGTCTTTGTTTTTTTTTTCGTTTGTTTGGGTTTTTTGTGTGTTTTTTTTCTTTTTTTTTGTTTTGTTTTTTTTTTGTTTTGTTTGTTTTTGGGGTTTTTTTGTTTTCGTTTGGTTTTTGTGTTCTTGGATTTGTTTTTTGTTTGTTTGTTTTGTTGTTGTTGTTGTTGTTGTTTTGTGCGTTTTTTGTTTGTTTTTGTTTTTGGTTTTTTTGGGGGGGGGAGCATCAGCCTTCCTGGACTGTGTAAATCTGAAATGTGGTTTTGCTGCCCTCCTTGGAGTGACTGGGGCGAGGCAAACTTTGATTCACTGACTTGTTTCTTGCTGGTTTGCTCTCAGAGTACTGGAATGTATTTTTCAATGGCCCTTTTAAAAAAAATTAACTTTAATAACTTGCAAGGATGCTTGGACAAGTTTCAGTCTGCAAGCAGGTCATTGGATATTCCGGAGAATGGTTGCACAATCCATCCAGCAGAGTAGGGTGCCTTCCTGAGGTACTAAATGCTAAAAATTCTCACTCCTTGTCAGACTTTATAGCACCTGCGAAGATTTAAAGCTTTAAAGCTTGCTGAATTGCAATCTGGACTGTGTGCTCTTTCCCCATCCCCTTTAGGGCAGGGAGATGCCTGTGGATGGAAGTAAGTTTCAATAAACCTTGTCCAGAACTCTTTTGGGCTTGTAGGCTGCGTACGATAAAAGCAGAAGTGAAGCAAAACGTGAAACAAAATAATCATTATTCCTTAAACTGCAGTGTGGCCAAGCCTTTGTCAACTGTGGAAAATCATGGACAGTTGCCTGGATATGACTTGGCCTGTGGCAAGAGTCTCAATAAAAAAAAAGAAAACCGGGGTGATTTGTGATGAAATAAACCAGAGATTAACCTGGAACAGGACAGTCAGTTTGGCACAGGTGAGGTTCTACAAATATTTGGCTGTACAGAAACGAGGTAAATTTGTGCTCGGGAGGATCTGGCCTGCCTTTGTAGTTGATTTCACAGCAAAATGCACAATGTTTTCTTTCGTAGGTGAATTGAGACAAGCCCTCACATACTCCTGAACGCTGGGGAAATGCCTCCTTCCCGATCCAGGACTCGGCAGAAAAAGGCTGGAAAAGAGAAAGTGCTGAATTGTGAGAAAAACTCCCCAGGAGACTCCAAGATCTGCTGTGGGAGGCAGAGGGAAGGGAAGAGCAGAGGGCAACTGAAGGGCAAAGAGTCACTGCCTGGACAAGGCGACAACCTTGAAGAAGAGCCCTTAAAAATCCAGAGTCTGGGGAGGCTTCAGGGAAGCAAAGAAAACAGCCACAAGAAGTTATTCCAGGCAAAAAGAGCCTACAAGAGAAATGATAAAAGTGAACACGGTTTGGGAAGAAAACATGGAGAACAGGGGATGTCCAGGCTGGAGGGGAAAAAAGGAAAGGCCTGTGAGCAAGGGGAAATTATATCAGGGCAGGAAAGTGAGGACAGCAGCGACAAGGAGGGTAAATCCACCTCAAAGAGCAAGAAACACACTTCTAAAAGGAAGTGTGGAAAGCATGTTGGTGTCAGGGGGAAAGTCACTGAGCTGGAGTCTATAAAGGCAATTGCAGAGCAAAGTGCTGAAGGCTCTTTTCCGAAACACAACCCACCAGAGAAGGCACAGATCCCCAGGGGAAAGCACAGAGGGAATCATGGCTTTAAGGAGGCTTCTGGGCAGAAGTCAAGTCCTCAATGCCAAGGCAGTACAGCACAGGGAAAAGGTGAGAGGACTGGGAAAAAGAAAGTTGAGCAGCACGCCAGGATTGTCATCACTGAAAGCGAAGAAGAAAATTTCCTGGAAACCTCAGGAAGCTCCTGCTCTGACTCCAGCAGTGAAGGCCACGGGACCCAAGAAACGGGTACAAAAGAGACTGTAGTGGGCAGCACTTCCAGCAGTGAAGAGAAGAGCAGCTCTTCAGAAGAGAAGGGCAGTTCTTCAGAGCAGAAGAACAGTTCAGAAGAGAAGAGCAGTTCTTCAGAAGAGAAGGGTAGTTCAGAAGAGAGGAGCAGTTCAGAAGGGGAAGATGGCAACAGCGAGAAAGAAGCCGTGCTCCAAGGTCCTCCTGTGACTGAAGGCAGAGGCTACAAGGAAGTGGTGGATGAAAGCAATGAAGCATCTATTGAACCTGAAAGGGGGCAGGAGACCACAGATGGGAAAATTGAAACTGAGGACGAAGGCACTGAATGTGCAGGATTGGAAGTAGAGGAGAAGATGAAGAAGCAAGACGACATGCTGACACAACCAAAATGTATTCTAACTGGGAGCAGTGGGGCAGATGATGAGGTAAACGTTTCAGAATTCCAAGTTAAAAGTCATACGAACAGAGAAAATGATGAAGTAGACAAGGAAAATACACTAGAAAATGACAGAGTTCAAGGTGTGTCAAAAGATGGACGAGCAAAGCCTGACAGTGCTGGGGAGAACAGGACTGAAGAGACCATGGATGAAGGAAAGGAAAATGCAACAAAACCCCTGCCAAGTGCTGTGGAAGCAAAACTCCACGTTGGCCTTGGCAAAGTTCTTCAGGGATCTGAAGAGGAGGAGATGGTGAACAACGAAGGCAGTGTGCTGGGAGACAGCCCTTTGCTCTCCAAACAGCAGAGGACTTTGAAGGAGAAGTCTGGGAGGTGTGAGATGGCAGAACAAGGTGAAGAGGTAGCACATGGGCAGAGGGACTGTTCATCAAACTGCAGCAGGCAGGAACTGGCAGCGATGATGCTCACAAAGAAAAGTTCTCAGTCCCAAATCCCTCTTGGTCTGAAAAAGAAGCATAAAAATGCTGAGACCAAACTATTATCAAGCTGTAAACCAAATCCTGTCCAAATGGCTTTGGGAACCAACTCAGACCTGAAAAATGTTGAAAGCATCTGTTCAAAACCCATGACTCCAGAAACCCTCAGTAAACAAAAAGAACCCAACATAGCTCAAAGTTTTGGAGAGAAAAGATCAAGTACTTCAAGCTGCACCATGACTACAAAAAAATCATCTGATAAGCAGCTCCTTGGAAAGAAGAAGAAAGCTGGAAAAGTTACTGGAAAAGTTAAACTGAGTTCAGGTCAGGCTTCAGAGGCAAAAGGAGAGAAAGCAGAAGAAGCGTTTGCAGAGGCACCTTCTGAAACAGAGCATGGGCACGACTGGAAAGGATCCAAGCACTTGCACACTCATTCTACTTTTAGAAAAGTCACCAGCTGGCTTGGGCAAAAACCTGCCAAGAAAGCAAGGCTGAAAGCTCGTCTGCTGAGCGTGGCACGTGCAGTTGGTATTTCGAGATGGCTCCTGAAGAAATTTGGGAAGAGGAAGAGGAGCAGCAAACCTTTTGGATTCAGAAGTAGAATGGCAATCCAGCTTCTGAGCACTGCTGGGTGGGTTGGTCGGTCTGGCAAAGCCTTCCCTGGTGCAGCTGGACAGCTGGGCAGGGCTGAGCTGAGGGACAAGGAATCTCCTCCTCCATTACTGGAGGGGAAAAGTGGTCCTAAAATGGCAGAGGGAGTGGGACATATTGATTTGCCTTCTAGTGATTCCCCTCTTCATGGAAGCAGTTCCTCTCCACGCTTGGATGAGGAGAAGAGCAATGCTACTGATGCCAAGTTTGCTATAGTATTCCCCAGAGTCCACAGCTTGATTAAGGCTAAAAACTCCTTATCCAGGGGCTCTGGGAGGGGTTGTTCCCTAGAAAAACTGAGATCTCCATCAGACAGAAAATCTGTCCCACCTGTGCAACAGGGTTGCAGATTCAAATGTGACCTTCCCAGGCCTTGGGTGGGTCAAAGCCAGAAGAACAGCAAAGAGGGCTTCCTTCTGCAGGAAGAGGGTCCGATATGTACATCAGATTACTCCAGCGAGGTGGATGTCAAAGGAGGCTCGGGTGTCCTCCAGACTGTAGGGTCTGTGGTCACGCCTGGTGTTCACTGGTCTCAGCAGCAGGCCCAGGGCTGCGACCCTGCAGCGTGGCTGAACTCGGAGCTGCTGCTGCCACGCCTGACCATCGAGAACCTGAGCAAGTGGGCCATGTACAGGGACCCACAGCTGGCCAGCAGCCGTGTGAGGAAGGTCTGCCAGGAGCAGTGGGAGGCAGAAGATGTCACTGAAAATGTGCTGGAGATGGAGTTCCTGCAGAAACAGGTACAGGTGTTGTCTCCGGTGCTGGAATGAAGCTGAACTTCTCCCGATTGTCAGTAACATATCCGTGCATTTCAGGTGTACAGGTGTGAAGACCTCTGTGCAGAATTTGAGGAGATTGAAGACCTAACAAGACTGGAGTATGTGTCCTCTGTAGCATTCTGCAGCTAGTTCAGGCCACAGGGGCTTGATTGTTACCCTTCAAAGTTGGCTCAACAACAGAAAGCGTGCTGTAGATCTTGGAAGTAAACAGAATTAATTCAATGCATGTCATAGCTGAGTAAGGTTACTACTAACACATCCAAGTGAAGGTTATGTCTGATCAGTCCTTTCCTCTATTTGTAGGGAAGTCTGTGAGAGCTCAGTCCTGCTGTGCCTGAAGAAGAGGTTCCACCGCAATCTCATTTATGTAGGAGACAAACTGTGGGTGGTGGTGTTTGGTTTGGTTTGGTTTTCTTCAGTGCTTATTCATTGAGAACAACGAACTTTAAGAGAAAATGATTGATATTATTCTATCAAGCTTTAATAGTGCACCAAGTAGCTCAAGAGCTCACACAGCTTTCGCCCAGAAGACAGATAACATGAAATATTGGGGGTAAAACCTGAAAGTTTCAGAGCTTCTCTGTAATTTTGCTGTTCATTGACATCCTGTGAGTATACTTGGGTTCCATTTTAGCCTCAGCTGCTCCTAGTGGGACTCTCCTATCTTAGCAAAGCAGTTCTGAGTAAAAAATTGTGGATCTTGAGAAGAAACTTCTGAGTTTCTGCAAATATTTCACAGTGTTGCAGTCCAGCTCTGGTTCTGGATGTCTAATTGTCCTTTTTTTACCTCATTTACTGGCTCAGGTGTTCAAACCTGTGCCTGTAATTTCATGTGGAACTCAGAGAATAGACAGTGGCCAGAGAAGATGCCCACAGACCAGTGAGTGCTCACTTATCCCAAGTTATTGATGACAGAGCTTTAAAAATGACACTGAAAAACTGTGCCCCGGATAAGATGGCAGTTTAGTCAGAATAGACAGTGTTCTTTTAAATGGCATTTAAATCTTTGTACTAATATATGTGTTCAGTTGCATTCCTCATTCAGAAAATTCTAAGAAGCCACCAGATTTTTTTCCCCCCCCTCCTTTCTTATTTTTGTCCTAGACTTACATCGGGCAGATTTTGGTTTCTGTGAATCCTTACAAAGACCTCAGTATCTACTCTGAAGATGTGGCTGCCCAGTACCACCAGGGGACTCTCTCAAAAAATGCCCCGTATGTTCCTCTTTGTCGAATAACTCCCTAAACCCTGTTCCATTTGTGCTCCAGAGCGTGTTTTGTGTCCTTCCAGTCGTGTGACGGAGCAGGATGAATGTCACAGGAGGTGAATGACCCGCCTGGCAAAGCTGTAGTTACTTGGGCCTGTAGCTCATGCAGACCCCCGAGGAGTGACCTCTTGGTGCTGTATTTGTGAGGCAGAAATGTGAGGTCAGTTGACGGGGGGTTTCTCTCTGTCCGTGCAGGCACATCTTTGCCATAGCAGAAATGGCCTACGTGCTGTCCCAGGCGTCAGGGCAGGAGCAGTGTGTCGTCATCAGGTAGGAAACGAGGTGCTTTCCTGAAGGCCTGTTAGTTTCTCTATGTGAAACTTTCGTCTTTGTAAGTTGATCATTCTGGCTCTTGCGTCGGGGCTCTCGGTAGAGAACCTGAACAAGGTGGGGTTTTTATTTCACTCTGTGCAAAACCAGTCTATGTTTACTTTCACGTCAGTTCAAAGGAGTGGAAGAGAAGGCATTTGGCATTCCAGAATGGAAACTTATTTGGGATCATTTTGTCAAGTTGTCTCAATGTTTGAAGCAATAGGTGATAGATCTTCAGTTGTCAATCAGTACAACCCCACTGATCTGCTGTAACAGAGCTCTGGTGTGTCTAGATTAAGTAACTCTGTTTTGATACCGGCTTCCTTACCTCTTGTTCCTCCAGTGGACACAGTGGATCAGGTAAAACAGAAGCTGCCAAAGCAATTGTGCAATACCTGACCCTGCTGTACCAGAGATCAGACAGCCACAGGATCAGAGAGGTAAGAGAAAACAGAGGTTGGCTGCATGCTGTGGTGGTTGGGCAAGGACAAGAAGCCAAAGACGGGAGAGAGAGGCCAGGCTGATGTTATTTCTTTATTCCTTATTCCTGTTCAACTGAGCTGGACTTTGGATGGCTTGTGGTCCAAGGTGAGGCTCCCATAAAGACACGAGGACAGCTGGTGTATTTGTAGTTCTGGATGTTAATATCCTGGGGGTCTGGTGCTGTACAGAGTGGTGTATCTGTTTGAACACAGAGATGACACCTGCCACAGAGTGAATCTGAACAAACACAGAGCAGAAGTAAAGTGGAGGATCATGAAGAGCTCACAGAGCAACTTGCCACCGGCTAGAGATAATGATACCAAGATACATTTAAAAAGAGATTTTTTTTATCCAGGCAAGAATTATATCAGTGAAGTCCCATTTTTCTTAGATTTATAAGCTAATAGTTACTTAAGTCCAGTTTGGTTTAAAAAACTGTGATTGCTACTGAAGTGTCATCTCCCTCTTTTCTTCAAGCCCTGCAATGTCTTACCCATCCTGGAGAGTTTTGGAAATGCCAGAACCATCCTCAATGACAACTCAAGCCGTTTTGGAAAGCTCCTGAACGTCCACCTGCGACAGTGAGTTGTAGGCACACCGTGGGTGCTGTCCTTCCTTCCACTGCCAAGGGGTGCTTGGGTGAGGAAAGGTCGGGCAGTGCCTGGGGCTCTGGCAACAGCCCTCCCTCCCCTTTGCCCTTGTTATCATCAGGGTAGGAAGAGGGTGACTTTACACCCCTATTTTTGCCCTTAGTTTTCCTCCATGAAAGAATGGACCTTACTTCTCAAGATGAGTGTTAAATTAAGAACATAAGGATGGCTGAACTGGTTATACCAAGAAGCCACCTAATACAGTGTTGTGTCCCCAGCGTAGGCCACAAGCACTTACTGAGACGAGAACAGGCCAAACACATACAATACTTTTCTCTAACACTCTGTGAGCTCTTGACCATTTGCAGCAGCCCAGGAGTTTCCCCCGAGTCTCCTGAGGTTTTCCAGTTTCCTCTTGGACTCATACAAACTTCATGCATCTGCAACAGCCTTTGACAAGTGTTCCACAGGTCTAACCAGTCCTGTGAAAAACACCTTTCTGTTTTGAACCTGCCTCCTTTCTAACCTCTGGGTTTGGTTTGTTTGCTTGGGTTGTTTTCTGGCTGTTGCCAAGCACTGAGCTGATTCTCTCGTGTCTGCCATAACCCTCAGGCCTCAGTCCTAAGAAGCAGTGGTTCATGTGGAGGCTGTGTGTTTTACATGTGAAGCTGGGCCTGCATCCATCACTTTACACTTATCTACAGTGGATTTCACGTGCCATTTTCTTGCCCACTCACACTCTGTACTGTGAGGTCTGCCTGCATTTATTGACAGTTGGCTTTTATCTTCACTGCCTTGAATCATTTCATACAAACAGGAAGCTTTGTCACACTGTTGTTCAGCTCCTCTCTTAGGTCGTTTATCAAACACAATCAGTTACACCCACAGTTCAGGCACAGACACTGTGGAATTCTGATTGTTGCTTCACACTGTTGAGAGGATTCACCTTTACTCCCATGTCAGGACCTTCCCCCTTATGCTGTGGTTGCTTAGTTTCCCTGAAAGTCCCACAGCTTTGTCAGAATATTTTGGAAATTCATGTAGACTACACCCCTTAGATCATTCTTACCTACAGAGACAGTGATCTGCAGAAAACCTGTCCCTAGCCTCTGACAGGATCTTTTGTTGTCTTACACTCAGTGGTGTCGTGGTGGGAACATCCATCTCCCAGTACCTGCTGGAAAAGTCTCGAGTGGTATTTCAGGTGAGGACCAGTGGCTCCCTCTCTCCCTTATTAATATTTAATCTTAAAATTAATGTTGAATAGCAGGAATGGGAATAAGTACGAGAATCGCCTCCCATTTCAAGAGAACAAGAAAAATGTCCCCTCTGTGTAGCGCAGGGTGACCACTTATTTTATTTGAATAAAATAGAAGGTCTCTCTGTCTCAAACAGGTTGAACTAAGCCATTTATTAGGGATTACTGAGAGTTAAATCTTTCCTCAACTCGTTTTTCTTTATCTCTGGAGTGTGGAAAAGGTCAAATATTGGAGCTGTGTGAAAAGGGCTGCTGTTAGATGGAATGCTCTTAAGGTGTCAATGAGAAAACCTGGGAACTTTTCAGATTGAATGCATCTGGCCTTGTCTTGCTGACTTCAAGGTCTGTGTCCCGCTCTTTGAGTGTATTCTGTAGGGGTTTGGAGCTGGCTATGAGTCAACTCTTCAAATGTGTCCCCTGTCAGGCCCATGGTGAGAGGAACTACCACGTGTTTTATGAGCTGCTGGCTGGGTTGCCCGTGGAGCAGAAGGAGCAGATGTACTTGCAAGAGGCAGAGTCTTACTTTTACCTGAATCAGGTGAGGGAGCTGAGGATGCTCTGCAGCAGCGGATGCAGTGAAATGGCCAAGGCATCACTTCTGTTTGGTTAGTGAGACACTCACTAACTTTGCTTCCCTGATCATGTGTCTCTCACAGGACCTGCTGAAGCCTGCTCTGTTCCTTCTCACACCTGAGCTAACAACAATGCCTTTGTCTCTTCCGTGGTCCTTTTCTCACCTTTCGGGCCCCTTCTGCTCCTAAAGAAAACATTTTGAAAAGGAGTCGTTGTGTAAACCCATCACTCCACCGTGTGGTGAAAAAATACTCTTCTCGTTGCCTTTCCTTGCATTTGCAGTTTATCGTGGGACTGTAAAGAACGGGGGGTATTTCTTTCTACCTTCTGCAAAAAAACTTGCTTCACTGACTGAGTCAAGGGGTGCAAATTTTGAACCTCTGGAACGTACGGTTATTTAAGCTGGAAAATTGTTTGCTTATGTCAAGGCATAATCTTGGAACAAGTTTTGGTTTTGTCTGATTGTTTGCGTTTTGGGAGGTTGTTTGTTTCGTTTGCTTGTTTGTTGGGGCTTCTTTGTTTTGTTTTCCCGTACCGAGGGAGTTCGCAGAAATAGCAAGAGGTCTTTCCTATTTCAGCCGTGTGAGTCAGCTCTCCAGGGTGGGAGCAGCAGCTCTTCACACCAGCTGTGGTCGTGTGAGGAATCCTCGATGGTGATTGCTATCACCTTGCCTTCAGGCAAGGAGTGGACAAGTACCAATAATGACTCAAGGATGGAGGGCAAATAAGGGGCCCATCCCTTGATGGGTGACGTTCCCGGCTGGCAAAGCGTTGTAAACCAAACGCTTCGAGGCGATAGTTAACAGGAATGTCTCGGTCGGCTGCAGAGGAGGAAAGGGAAAAAAGATCAGATTACGCACAAAGAAGTCGGCAGAGACTGACAAAATCTCTCTTGGATCTTGGTCTTTGGCCCAGGAGCTGCCTGGACCTCATCCTTGTCTCACTGGAATCCGAGAGTAGCTGGAAACTTTGATCAAAGGATGCCCTTGTACACAAACAGGTTCCACAGTCCCCCCCAGCCCGACCCAGGATTTCTGTGAACTTCAGGGTCACAGGCTGTTGTTGGGAGTGTCCTGTAGAGATAAGCTCAAGAAGCAGAGACATGATAAGGCCATGTTGTAGGGAAGCTCTGAGGCAGAGATGAGACAGGCTGTAACACAGGGTGACTGTCTGGGAGCACGGATCCCCATTTGCCTTGACACGTTGGGCTCTGGTACAATTTGGGGTGGTGATTCTTCCACAACTTATTTGGAGTCGATTCTGGCATCCCTTCTTCTCTCAAGCTGCACCCCAGCAGTGGGCAAGGAGTAGCTGGGATGCTTGTATTGGAATCATAACAGAAACTTGGCATGTGGGGGCAAGGGAGATCTTACTCTCAAAAACTCCAGAGAGAAGAGAGATTGGCCCATCACAAATGCTGAGCTCCCACTAGTGGTGCCTTTGGTCTCTTCATTTCAGATTCCTCCAGTTCATAAAACATTGAACTGCTCTGAAGTTTGCTGCTGGTGGCTCAGCTCCAGCCTGGGGCAAAGGGGGCTGATCACGATTACCTGTCCCTTTTCTCTCAGGGCAGAGCATGTGACATCCCGGGGAAGGAGGACAGTCAGGACTTTCTGGTCTTGGTGCAAGCTCTGGAGGGAATCTGCCTCTCTGAGGACCAGCTGAGCTCCACCTGGGCTGTCCTGGCTGCCATTATGCAGCTGGGGAACATCTGCTTTACCTCCTGCGAGGTACCTCACCCTCAGCAGCTTGGGAGTGGGGTGTGTGTGCTGAACATTGCTGTTATGGGACCAGGGGCATTAATGATTCCTGACTGAAGATGACACCCTTTGAAGACTCTTCTGTTCTTTTAATGCTGGGTTCTGGACTGACAATCAAAGGTCATCAGAACTTGAGTGGCTCTTTGAGGAGCCAAAATAAACCTGGTGTTTTGCCCAGGTTGTCTTTTATTGTGACCAGCTCTGTGCAGCTGAGGTGCTGTTGAGAATATTAACACCAGTGGGACTCGTATCCCATCCGTAGATGAATCTGTTGTTCTCTTTTATTTAGAAAGAATCCTATGAACATGCTGCCATCGCCAGTGAGACTGAGATCCAGATTGTGGCCAATTTGTTGTGTGTCTCAGCAGATTTCCTGCAAAGTGCTGTCACTCACCGTGTCACTGTGAGTACCTTTTTGATGAGCTCTTATTCATCCTGAAGCACAGGATGTCCAACACTCTGTCAGCAGAAGGGCCACCACCTTAGAAGGCCCAAAATCTGGGAGGTAACAGTAGAAGTAAAGTGGTTGGAATGAGCTGAATCCCTCAAGGCAGCTCTGTAAAGACGTCAGAAGTCACCCAGGAGGGCTCTTTGCTGACATGAAGTGGCCTATCAGTTTGGCCAGCTGAGTCACCCCCAGAAATGTGGCAGCAAGATTCTCGGTTTACTTTTGCCTTTGATACCTGGGTGAATCCTCAGGCCAAATAGAAAAGGAAAAAAAAACAAAAAATCAGTTTATTAGTTGGGTTGATTTCCTTGTGGATGAAAAGAAAAGAAAAGAAAAGAAAAGAAAAGAAAAGAAAAGAAAAGAAAAGAAAAGAAAAGAAAAGAAAAGAAAAGAAAAGAAAAGAAAAGAAAAGAAAAGAAAAGAAAAGAAAAGAAAAGAAAAGAAAAGAAAAGAAAAGAGGTGTATCTGTGAGTTAATAACAGTAAATTCTGGCTCTTTATGTATCCAGGTGACGTCTTATGATCGGATCTGCACCCCTCTGTCTGTAGAAGGAGCCATCGATGCCAGGTGACTTCTGCTGTTGCCTGGGTTGGTGAGATGCTCCCGAGAGTCTTTGCAGTAACTGGTTTTCCTGCCCTCTCCCCCTCAGGGACTCCATTGCCAAGACTCTGTACTACCTGCTTTTTGAGTGGCTGCTGCTGAGGATCAACGAGTGGTTGGCTCCCTGGGAATCAGACTGTGCCCTGGGAATTGTGGACATACATGGTTTTGAGGTTACTTTGCCTGTTCTTTTGCTATGGGCTGGGCTGTGAGTGCTCAGCAATGCCTCTGAGTTTTTTACTTAGGACTCCTGTTAAGATTTGTGTCCCAGGGAACGATGAAAACAATGGGATATGTAGGTGGGGCTGTGCAGCCAAGAGATCTCTTCTTCTTCATGCTCCTTCACAGCTTGTCTTGCCTCTTGCTGTTCAGCCTAGTCAATAAACCAGGCTGAGAGCTTGCAAACCAGAGAGAAGGTGATTTGAACTTCTCAGGTTAATTCACACTGCTCAGAACCAGCTGCCTGAACCAGCAGCTCAGCTCAGCACCAGCTGGGGCTGTGCAGCATTTACAGGAAGCCACAGGTCCCTGGCTGGGCTGGGTGTTGGAAAGGATTATCCTTTTTTGCCTTTGCAGGATCTCGGCGTGAACAGCTTGGAGCAGCTCTGCATCAACTTTGCCAATGAGCACCTCCAGCAGTTTTTCAGTCAGACTGTCATCGCCCAGGAAGAGGTAAATGGAGCTTGATGGAACCCCCACACCATGTTAGGGCAGCACAGATGGAATGACTGAGGCATCCTCAGCTGGAGACGATCCTTTAGCACTGGACAGGAAGCTGAATAGACCTGATCCTCTTCAGCAGTACCTGCGGAATTCCAGTCCAAAGAGCCTATTTAATATCTTTTACTGATTTTTCTGGTAAACTAAGGGAATGAGAGTTTGTTAGTGCCTTGCTCCCTTTGGCAGGTTTTATCAGTGAGTTGGTCAGGGTGAAGGATCCCAGATCTCAGCCAGTACTTTTAAAGCCTGTTTGGCTTCTTTGTAGCATTTTATGTACCACTTGTGTACTGGGGATGAAAGTGTATTTATCAGATTTGTTGCCTTTTGCAGTTTACTTTGCCACTCTGCAGCCTTCCTCTACTTGTGTACTGGGGATGAAAGTGTATTTATCAGATTTGTTGCCTTTTGCAGTTTACTTTGCCACTCTGCAGCCTTCCTCTCTAAAATTAGGACAATCATCAGTGGCTTTAGAAGAAGTTTCATAAGACAAAACCAGATAATTCTAGGCAAGTTCCTAACAGCAGTGAAACACCAACTTCCTGATGAACAAACCAAATCCCTCTTGTTAACTTCCTCCATTTGCTCTTGTTTGCATGGTTGGATTTGGTCTTTAACATGCAGGAGGAATACAGCCAGGAGCAGTTAGTTTGGATTCCTATTTCCAAGATGTACAGCGAGTCGTGCCTCGATTTCTTCACGGCAAAACCCCACGGCATCTTGTGTATCCTGGATGACCAGACATCATTGACTCAGGTGAGAAGCTCTTCTCCTCTCGTGTAATCCCTTTCACAGGATGATTATGGCGAAGTTGTCATCCAGACTGAACAGGTACTGTGTCTGCACCAGTATCAGATGGTTTTACCCTTGGTTTAACAGCAGCTTTTCGGTCTACTGAATACATTGAAGCAACAGGGAATGTTTGTCATCTCCTTTACAGGCCACAGACCACACTTTCCTCCAGAAATGTCACTACCATCATGGAAACAGCTCCTGGTACACCAAGCCCAAGCTGCCCTTGCCAGTGTTCACTGTGAAGCACTATGCCAGCCCTGTCACCTACCAGGTGAGCTGACAGGGGCTCCGAGCAGCTGGAGCAATAGCTCAGCTTGGAGTGTCCTGATGGACCAGCTCCCAGTCCTGGGATCAAAACCCTCCCTTGGTAACTCCACATCCCTCTAGAGCATCAGTTTATCACAAATTAGGAGATTCTTTCCAGGAGAAGCAACTAAGCTGCCTCTGGGCAGAAGCAAAATAGTTATTGACCTCAGGGAGACAACAGCCTGCACTACTTGTCCCAGAGCCCTGGAAATCCAGGGAAGCTGTTGCTGCTGAAAAAAAAACAAGAGGTCAAAGCCTGCTGGGCAATGTGAAGAGAAGAGGAGCAATCCCTCCTAAAAGCAGAAGTCATTGTCCCCTCCACTCTTGGTGGCAGCAGGAAGAGCCAGCTTCATTCTCTAGGGCTTTCCCCTTGTTCCCCCTTTTCAGCTGCGTGCCCCCAGTCAAGGTGTGTGTAAGAGGGGTGTTTGCCTGTTTGAGTTGCCTGAATGGTTCATTAAACCAGGCTTTGCCTCTGCAGGTCCAGAAGTTTCTTAGTAAAAACCGTGACCAGCTGCGTCCAGAGGTGCTGGACATCTTCTCTCAGAGCCGCCTCAAGGTACTGCAGTGGTTCAGGAGGGAGATCTCTGTTGCAGACACCTAATGAGCCACTCATTGCTTTCACGTGAGAAGCAGAAAGGCCCTGATCAGGTGTCAGGAGAACCTGGAGAAACCATGAAGAGTTCTATTTCACTGAAGGACACTTGGGAATTGAGCAAGTTGTCTTTGCCCATATTTGACGCATTTTATATAAAGTGCACAGACTGACTGAGGGTAGATTCAGGTAGAAGAAATCATTCTTTCCGTGTAGTTCAGCGAATTTTGTCCATTTCTTTGTTTTTGCAGGTGGTGTCTCACATTTTCCAGAAGGCTAAAGCTGCCTATAGTCAGCAAAGGAAGCTGGGGTCGAGGGGCAAAGGACTCAAGCCTCAGGCCTCCACACTGGTGTCCAAATTCCAGCAGTCTTTGCAGGACCTCACAGCCAAGCTGAGAAGGTGAGAGATGCTGTTGCACCCAGGAATGTGTGAAGTCCTCCAGGGTCAGGACAGAGAGGAGGGTGATCAAAGGTTCTTCCTTCTGTTTTCCAGGAGCCATGCCTTCTTCATCCGGTGCATCACCCCTAATCCCAAAAAGGTAGGCAGCACCCCGAGCTCCCTATGGAGTATTTCAGTTCCTTGAAGTCTATTCTTCTCCAACAGCTCTCCTTTCATAGCTGGGATTTGAACTTCTTTGCTTCATTTGGTATCTTGAGACTTTTCTTCCCCTTTCTCTGTCTCCCCCCTTCCCTGTGGCCATGTGAGTTAACCCTGTGCTGGAGGAGCAGAAGCCACTGTCAGTTGGACAACAAACAATGCATTGGATTTTGCTTTCCATTGCTCAGGGATCATGGCAAGATCTAACCTCAGGACAGGACAATAGAAGGAGACCCTTTCTAAATTCCCTACCTCCTGTCTCATTTCTTGTTTTTAATTTTTCTTCTGCCTTATCTTCACAGCTGTCAAATATCTTCGATGTGGAGTATGTCACTTGTCAGCTGCGACATTCTGGAATACTGGAAGCTATCCACATCAGAAAGGAAGGATACCCCATCCGTCTTCCGTTCCAGAACTTCCTGGCCAGGTACAGGATTGGGATTCCCCAGCCACTCGGCCCTGGATGAACTTGTCAGCACGCTGTGATTTCTCTGCGGGCTCCAGTTACAGCCCTGGCTTCTGTCACATGGACACCTCATGTCCCAGGTATCGGCTCCTGGCCGGGCGAGGGCTCAGCTGCCTGGAGGAGAGAGAAGGCTGTGCAGCAGTGCTGGCTCGTGTGCTGGGGAACCCCTCGGATCTCTATCAGATTGGAGTAACAAAGGTGATGCCTACAGAGAACCCCATCTTAACCCCCAGGCCCAACCACCCATCCACTGGCTGGCAAGGCATGGAGATCCCGAGGAGGAGATGTTTCAGGCCTTCCCCTCTCATGCTTTGCCTCTCGTCTCAAGCACAAAGGAGGAATTTTTAGCATTTCAGATAAACAGGAGACTCTGGCTCCGTGCTGACCAACTGCTTTGTACACCCAGCATTCCTTAATGGAGATCTGGGCTTCTCCCTTTGCTGCCTACTAACCTTCATCACTCCTTGATTCCCTGTCCTCCCCAAATGCATCCACCTCTGCCACTGCACCCGTGCCTCCTGCCCTCCCCAGTTTCCATAGCAGGAACCCTTAAAGGCTGGAAAGAGATAAACCAGCAGCTTTTACTACTGACCAGCTCCTAGAGAAGCTGCTGCTTCCCTCATGGGTCAGCAGCTGCTGCCTTTGCCCAGGTCTTTCTGAAGGAGAAAGCCAGGCAGCTGCTGGAGCGACGATGGACCCAGAGGCAGAGCTGGGCTGTTGTTACTCTGCAGAGGAAATTCCGGCGCCTCCTTCACCGCAGACGCCTCCGTGTCCTCCAGGAGAAAGTCACAGTCATTCAGGCTCACTTCCGAGGCTACCAGGCAAGGTCAGGAGTCAAAGGCCAGGCCAGGAACTTTGGCCTTGCCCAGGACTGCCAGGTGGGGATGTGCCTGGCCAGGCCCCTCCTCATGTTGGCTCCTGTGTGTGTGTGTGTGTGTTGCTGATGCTTCCCTCGTTAGCCAGTTCTTCTCTTTTCTCATCCCTCTAGGAAGCGTTACAGGAGGCTGAAGAAGACTTTGGTGCAATTTAATACCATGATTTTAATCTCCAGACCTTTGATTCAAAGGAGGAAGCGCTGCCAGGTAACAACACTGTTCTCAGGACAAGGTGTACGAAAGGAGCTATTTCTGCACCAAGCAGAGAGAGCTGGTGACTGGGTGAGGCCAGGGCAGGGGTGGCTTTAGAAAGCTTGTTGGAAACGAGCCAGTGAGATGTCCTTCACTCTCTGACTGACATAAATGTAGTCAAACAAAGGACACACAGAGTTTGGAGCCTTCTCTTCTGAGACAACATTCAGAACTGGCAAAGTTAGTACAAACACAGCCTAGCTGTGTCTCTGGCTATGTGACCTTCTCTGGGCTGCCCTACACCAGACAAGAGCTGATTCCTTCTCAGGTCTTCAGGGCTGCTGTTCTGCTCAAGCTGTGAGGAGTCACTCACCTTGCTCTTTTAGTTGCCCAGTTCAATTTCTGGTGTTTTCCCAGATGGTGACTGAAATGCAAGATTTTTTCAGTCCACGATGATCCCCCCCAATCCCTTAACAGCTACCTCAGACTGCTCAAGTCCTTGGGCCTTTTGGAAGTCAGATGGGGTGAGAACAGGATGGCAGCTTATTGAGGAAGATGGAAAGTTGTGTGCAGGAGAGAGCCATGGCCGTGTCAAATGTATAGAACGTATTTTGCAGCACAAGCTATTGAAAAGAAAATTAAAACCATGAAATCAGACCATTCGTGCTTAGAGTAGCCACTAACATCCCCATCACTATCCTCATAACTGCCATCACTGCTGGCACAGCTAACAAAGGATGGGCAAGAGGGTAGAGGACAGTGATGGGAGCCTGCACAGGTGCCTTCTGCCATGCCATGCCCAGAACAGTGTGAGTTTCTATTCCGTTTTCTGCCCTCCTACTTGGACAGGATCCAGGCTTCTTTCTCCCAGGTAACCACAACAGCACAGCTCCTTTGAATCTGTTTCTGTTACTTCAGTGTTTGCTTGCTGAAGTCTCTGTACGCGCAGGAGCAACAACAAAGGTCTCAAAGTTCACCTGCTGCAAAGTTCCTCCTTTCCCCCCACCCCTCAGCCCTGCCCTTTGGACTTCAGCATGTCACTGTCTTTCTCAGCCCAACCCTCCTAACTTCCCATCCACTCACACTGGTCTGCAACCCTGACAAGCAGGAGAGAGAGAGGCAGAGGCAGAGACCTTCCTTTTCCATGCTGGGGCAGGAGTCAGGTGAGTGACGAGGCTGGGGAACAACAGAATGGATGGGAAAGGGCAGAGCTGCAAGGGTATCCCTCCTGCCTGGCTTTTGGTATCCCTCCTGCCTCTTCTGAAGGGTTTCCTCTCCGTGGATAAGTCCATCCACCCGTGTTCAGGCTGTGCTCTCGTGCTCTCTGATGCTGGAGGAGGCAGGTGAACGTTTCTGACAGCTCCTGTGTGCTTTTGTCCTGGGACACATCAAATGCTCTGCGAGGGAGGGAAGGTGTGACAGGATGCTGGGCAGGTGGTGGAGGCTCTTGCTGTTGGATTGTGTTGTGCAGGGCAGGTGGTGTTCCAGCTCAGGGCTCTGTAGTTGTTCTGTCATTTTATCTGCTGGAGCAGGACACCACCTCCTTCCCACCCACAGCGTTTGCCCTCAGAAGTAACTCAAAGTGACTTCATATACATCTTTTCCCACCCTCCCATCTCCTTTTCCTCTCCTAACAGCAGGAGTTAGAGGAAAGTAGAAGAAGAGAGAGATCCCTGGCCAGTGGTGACACAGAGAACAGTCCCAGCCAAGGAATGGTAAGTTGTTGGAGGGTCCGGGAGACTCTGAGATAACAAGCAAGGTTATCCAGGTGTTCTGCCTTCCTTGTGCCTCCTCAGCCCGGGTCTGCTGCATATCTGGAGGGTGTACACATGTGTGCTGGAAACCTTGCAGCAAGAATGCAGGTTAGACTGGTATAAAGAGCCTTCTAACAGCTAAATACCTCATTAGTTCAGTGTTTCCCAGGCCCTGGGCATAGCCAGGCATCATAAAGAGGTCCTGAGGCAGAGCCCTGTCTTTGTTCAGAGCACTGGACCTGTTCTTTGGAGCTGGGAGGAAGATTATTTTTGATGATCGTGTTCTACTGCGAAGGGTGGGAATGAGACTGTTTTGCATAAATGTATTTACAGAAGATGTTGTAGGGGAAGGAATGTATTAAAGGCTTCATAAGAAGATTAGCTTGTATTTACACTGCTAACTAATGTCATTATTTGTGTGTTTAGAGCAGGCACACATTTGCTGTGAGGTGTGTAAATGAGAGAATCTGAACTGACATCATCCACAATTTTGGACAGATTTGTCAGTAACAACAGGAATACTTAGCACTGGGTGCTCTTGCAATATCACCTGCTTCCTCAGGTGTGGATCCAGGACTGTGGAATCTCACAGTCCACTTTCTGAACACAACACCGAAAAACCAGACTTAAAGTCAAGTACCTTCTTATGGGCAAAATCAAACTGATCACAAAAGCTGTGAATGTGTCTTTAGGCATCACTGAGAGATTATGTGGAGAGAGATGTCAGAATAGTGTGATGGTGACAAGAGACTTTATTATGCAGATCTTCAAAAAAACCCGCAAAAAACCTCCAAAGCTCACGCTTTGTGTCTTTGGCTTTGTTTCATAGTGCCTTAGTCTGAGTAGTTCTGTCTGAAACACCCTGAACTGACATGAGATGCAGACAGTGATGCTGATACACTGTGTTGCATTGGCTCATGCAAGGTGCAAACCCGTGAAAAACCAAGGCTTATTTGCCAGATTCTCACGTGGATTACCCAGGTACAGATCTGAGTTTCCTTTGGAAACTCCAAAACAGTGTTGAGCATAAAAAAATCAGAATCAGGCCTCTATTTATTTACGCTGTAGCACTTTTGGATATTGAAAAATAAAATTAAAAATACCAGAAAAAGGCACAGCAGGAAACGGCCCCTACCCTTCAGCTGCAACCTCTTCTGTGCAAGATGCCAGACTTGTTAGTAGTGAGAGATGACTCAAAGAAAGCCAACTTCCCTGTCATTCCCCTTGTGGCAGTTGATTTATTTTTAATCTAGGAATTGCTCACCTTTCCCTCCTGTGACTGCCCCCGTCACACACCTGTGTTACTGTGATACTTCCCTACCTGTAACAATTGTGGACATTGCAGAAATTGCTGGTTTGGCTCAGATGCTCAGCCCAGGCGGCTTCACCCAGTCCCAGCAGCACAGCTCAGGGTTTCTCTGTGGTTCCTCTGCTGGCAGCCCAGTGACTGATTTGCCTCTCTCTTGCAGGATGTGGGGCTGCTGGAGATCCCTGCAGAGCTCTCAGCCCTCCTGCAGTTTGTTGAAGGTGAGAAATCACCCCTCCTTCCCTGCCTTTGCTGCACTGTTTCACTTCACTGTGTATTTCCTTGTTTATAGGAGTATCAGTGTGTGTTTGTTCTACCTACTGCCTGTCACCCAGATTGGAGCTGATTTATGGTCATTGCAGTGGAAATATGATAAAGGCAAATGGCACTGAGAATATGGTTTCCCAACATGATAGGCTGGGAAAGTAACTCGGGCCAGGGGGGCAAAAAACGAGATTAAAAATCAGTATATTTGTTCACTTTTCAGCTCTTCTTTTGAGCTGGATTGATAGAACTGATGATGCAGTGGTGCAGAGCTCTGATCAAAGTTACATGACAACAAACTGCTCGATGAACTCAGGTCTCTGGCAGAGCTGAATATCTGGGGTGGGAGAACTTAAACCCATCTTTTATCTACTCAAAAGGACTTAGGGACATTGGAGGTGAAGAAGACAAACCCACAATTTTGGCAATTTCAAATAAATGTTTTCGGGCTGAGTTAAGATTATTTCCTCAAAAGTAAGTTACTTATTTTAAAAGAGAAGGAAGGGGAAACAGCATAACAACTGAGTGTAACACTGTGACAACTTGGGATGTAACAATGCATCAACCTAAGGGTGTGACCCTGGAACAAGTCGAGTACATGATAATTTTTAACTTAAGGATGATATAAAGTATCAACTCAGTGACCTCAGTTTTGCTTGGTTTGGAAAGTGTTTTTGTTCGGTTTTCAATTCACCAAAACACTTCTAACAGAAATGATTTCCCAAGTTGTTCACCTGACCTTGAACATTAAGTGCTTTGCAGTTGTGTTTCCTCTGTAGCTCTTTGTGCAATGTGAATATTTAAGTTGTAAAGAGGTTGAGGCAGGATTTGCCTCTGTGTCGGCGTAGTGTCAAACAAAATGCCATCGGTGCCTCTGGCCCTCTGTGAGGTGCAGGAAGGGATACAATCAGCCAGAAGAGCTGTGAGCTGGAGCAGATTGTGCTGGATTCCCAAATAACTCACACTTCATGGCATGTCCCCTCTAGGGACTATCAGCTGGTCTAGTGAGCGATGTAACCCAGAGGAGCTCAGGGAACACTGAAACTGCTGGGAATGAAAGCTGATGGGATGTAAACAGGGAGGACCAGGAGAGCATCCAGGGACATATTTGTTTGCAAACAGAGGAATGCACAGGAGTTGTGCTGCACTGAGAAATCCCTGCACTTAGGAAGATGTTTGCTCCTCCCTTATCCATGATAACTCCCTCGTCTTGAAGACCTCTCGTGTACTTGTTGACTGAACAGTTAACAGCAGGATCTCAGCATGAGCTCAATGTTCCCTGCCTTGTAAATGCTGCAGAACAGAATCGAATCTCCATGTCCTCTCCCTGCCCTCTCGCTGTTCCCCTCAGCGAAAAAAGGTCTGAAAGATCCGAGCTGTAAAATCTCTCTCCTGAAGTGAGGCCTTGTGGTCTCAAAGGTGTGAGGCTGTGCTTGCCTGGGGGTCTGAGGCAGCAGGGGTGGGCTGGGTGTCCCTGGAGCCAGGGGCTGGCACAGGGGCAGGGTGAGAGGCAGGCTGGCCACGTGTGGCCATGTGAGCCGTGTGTGTTCCCTCTCCCTCCTGCCACAACACCAGACCTCCTTCTCCTGCAGGTCGACACCGAGCACAGGCCAACCAGATAACTGAGGCACTGCCTCCAGAAGTCAAGGTCAAAGATGACCTTTCCCTCCCACCCACCATCAACAGCTATCCCTTCTCCTCCTTCGTGAAGTCACACTTCCAGGTGGGAACTCCTTTTCTATCTCCTCATTGCTTCCCCACTGGGCAGACACACTAGTTCTAGCAGCGCCAGGAGCAAACTCTGTTTCTGTCCCATTGTTTCTTTGCAGAAGCCAGATTTCCCTGCCCTTGGTCAGCCTCTGCATCACCCCTTAACCCACCTGGGCGCCGAACACCACGAGAGTGCACTTGAGATCAACAAACTGGTAAGAGACGTCGTTCTTGACCTTGTTGAAGAACAGGTGGGCTCTGACAATGTTGTGATGCCTTTATGCAACAAGTTGCCGGTGGTGGATACTGTTCTTATGATACAAGGCTGGAAAAACAGATTAAATTTCTCCTCCTGGGCCCTGCAGCAGCCCGGCAGAGATCACATGCAGCCCCTTAGGGTTGCTTTGCTCTTGGTGAGGCACAGACCAGCTACAGATTGGGATCAGAGTGAATTGCCTGGTGATGTAGCCCCAGAATTCAGCAGGGCATATGGGAATTAGACTGCTAAGCCTTAGTTTCCTGATATTCCAGATTCAGCAGCAATGACAGTGTAAGGGAGGTCTGTCTTCTCAACCACTTAGTCATCTGTCAGTCATAAAAAATGTGATTTAACCCACGTTTTTCCACGATATGGTTTATAGTAAATTTATCGACTGTATCTCAGGCTTACGGTTGTGTCACTCAACAGGGGACAGTGAACTGTCATATAAAGGCTGGAAAAGGGCAGGACTTTGTCATCAGGATAACTACATGTGGAACCACACCCCAACTGTTTGTGTGAAGGGGATGGTGTTGTTGCAACTCTGTGGACGTGAAACAGATCTTTCTTTATGTTTTTCTTAACAGTTGAAATATCTGAAAATAGAAGGAAACTCCAGATAATTTCTCAGTAAAACTGGTAATCCTTTTGAGAATTACATAGGATTAAAATAAGCCCATTAAGAAAGTTAATACCTAAACCAAGTCTCTTGTTTTGTCCTCATGATCCCAATTGTAGAAGAGCATAAGGTTAAAAAAAAATATCTTGTGAGCAGGATTGTGTTTAAGCAGAATACCATTACTTTTCCTGGAGATCAAAGGCAATTTTTCTCCATTGCTAATGAAGCAGAGATTTACCACAAAGATTTCCATGAGGGCTAAACAACCACCATCCCCTCTTTTTCTCATTGAATCTCTGACGCACTTAGTACCATTAACTGTTTCTAGAAGTGTCCCACTCTTAAATGTTCTTTCCAAAGCTGTCCATGGCACATTTTAGAAACATTTTAATTCATGATATATTGAAGTGTAGAGGATGAAAGAAATTATTCTGCACCTAAGGGTGAGACATAGAAAATACAAAGGCATCAGAGATATTGATATGCATTCAAGATATATTGATATGCATAGCCAAGAAGCTGAATCATTGCTTCACTGACTGTTGAGACACCACCTCTCATACTACTTGGTGTAATATTAACTACACCAAAGTCTTTTCGACAGGCAGTGGGCTCGGTAACAAATATCCTTTGGTAACTCAGTTGTGTATCTAAGCCCTGCCCAAAGAAGGGGAAGTATTCTGCCCAAGACCAAATTCTGAGTCATAAGTAAGAAGAGACTTGAAGTCACCGTGACTTTTAGTCAGGGCTCAGTCTCTACAAGCATTGCCTCCCAAATTCCCCAGCACTTGGGTGGTGCACAAAAACATGAGAACAGACCCTGATCTGAGCTGTGCCTGCTCTAAGGCTCACAAGCACCCTGGTGCCCACAACCCGGGTTGTCACCTTACAACACAGTGTGGGACAGAGGACTGGGTTACAGCTCGAGCTCTCTCTTTTTTCCCCCCGGATGCTTCCAGATTTTGCGGTTCATTGGTGACAAGAGCCTCCATGGCTGGCAGGAGGTGCTCCTGGGCAACTACATTGCTGGCAGAGGTTTGAATGACGCGGCTCTGCGCGACGAAATCTTCAGCCAGGTGGTCGCCCAGACATGGAAGAACCCAGATGTGGAGCACAGCCAGCGAGCCTGGGTCCTGATGGCAAATTTGCTGAGCTGCTTTGTGCCTTCACCAGCACTGGAGAAGCCCTTGCTGAAGTAAGGGGGAGAAAGGACCAACCCACGCCCGCACTGCGGTTAAAAGGATGAGTGGAGTGCTAAATGCAGTTGCCTTTCCCTAGATTTGTGTCAGACCATGGCATGGAGGGCTACAATGCTGTTTGCCAGCGCAAGATCTTGACAGCAGCACAGCACACAGAGACAGGCCCTGCATCCTCTCGGGCCTACCCTCCCACTCAGCTGGAGTGGACAGCAAACCAGAGGAGAGGGAAGATGGTGCTGGATGTTCGTACCTTTAATGGTAACTCATGCTTCTGCCCTTCTGCTGTCTTCTAGTCCCTAAGGACTTTTCCAGTGCGGAAATCAGCATTTGGAAAATACTTCCCTCAGCTTAGTAAAGAGGGATCAATCAGAACACTGATTGCTACTGGCTGGTGCAACCATGGGGGATACAAGCATCTGAACCTAGACCCAAAACTTGTGAAGTCTGGGCCTGCTGGGACCTTCTACTGAGGCTGAGGGATGAGGTTCTCCTGGTCTTGGGCCCATCTCACAGAGGGCTGTTCTGGTTGTGCATCTCTGTGGGTCTGGTTTTCCTGTTACCCATTACAGCACAGCCCAGCAGCAGCAATTTATTGCAGGGATTTCTGCCTTTCTCCCTTCTCAAATGTTGCCCTTGCTCAGGAGTCTGTGAGACTTCCCAGCTGGGCTCTGTCCCTGTGGAGTGCAGGGGTTGCTTTGGGGTCTGTCAGGGAGGCTGTGGGGACTGACTTTCTTCTCTGTGCCAGAGGAGACGTTCTCAGCTGAGGTGGAGTCCTGGATGACTGGGGAGCAGCTTGCAGCCTGGATCCTAAGTGCAAGGTACTGCCAGAAGATGGGAGAAGGTCTGGGCGTGTGAGAGAGGCTGTCAGTAGTTCTAAGGTTCAGACTGGTTGGGGCTGCAGGCTGGAATTTACGTGGGATAGTCACTCCTTACCCACTCCACCTTGTGCTTTCTCCTTCACCCTCCATCTGTGTGCCCCACACTGTGGGCTGTTTTAGGAACAGAGGACTCACTGTTGTGATCTCTTAGAGCAGCTTCTTTAAAAAATGAAAAACAAAACCAAAACCAAACCCCTCCCCCAAAAAAAACAAAAGAGAACAAATCTTGAATTATTGTAGTTGAGTTTTTTTTTTTTCCCTGACCCTGGGCACAGTTGATTCATACCATAAATCTAAAGGACCCAAGCCAGGATAGACAAAGCAAAAAGAAACGGAATGCAATCTTTTCCTTCTTCTCTCTTTCCCCTGCCTATCTGGACATCTTTCCTCTCCTTCCTTTCCCTGTTACCAGGGGCTGTGATAAGAAGACTCGAGGGTGGTCTGTCTCCATGTTAACTGGCAACACATGGCAGGACCTGCTGGGCTGTGACTTTGTGCTGGACCTCATTGGAGAGATGGAGGAGACCAGCGACTTCAGCAGCTCTTCCCAGGCCCCAGCTGAGTTCCCCATCACTCCAGAAAGGGACAGGAGCACCTACCAGTTCTCTGACCTGGATTCGTGAGTCACCTGTTCCTCTCTGCCCCACCACTTGTGGCCCTGTCACCCAGTGGTCCATCTTTCTGGTCCTCATGTCATTGTCCTCTTCAACAGGATCCCTCCTGCTCCAGGCATCCAGGCCCCTGCCTTCCCACCCCCTAGCCTGCCTCCAGAATTCATGGATCTCCATCCAGGTAACCTTCAGCCCAGGACTGTGGATGACTCTGGGAAGGGCTGGATGGGCCCCAGCAGGGGAATCAAAGCAGAGGGGGAGTCAGTTGATCCTTGTTGATGTAGAGCAGGGAAGGGCTACACTCCAAAACATGACTGTCTAACAGGGACTGGAGGCAGGGGAATGTTCCTTACCTGCCTTGTTCACCAGACTTCTCTCTGCTCCTAGATCCAAGGATTAGAGATGACCTGAGGACCCCTGTAGGCCTGGATCACTACGTGGATGATCTCTTCAGCCCTGTGCTGCATCAGGGCTCCAGAGCATCAGTAAGTCCCCTGATGACTCCTGCTACTTTCCCTCTGCAGCTCTCCTGTCCCTGTGACTCCCTCAAGCATTTCTCTGCCCATTCACTGCCTCTGTTCAGCTCAGACTTACCTCAGGATGTCTCTCCCTCCCTGAGCTCAGGTAACTCTGTTTTTTCTTGATGCAGGATTTGGAGAACAAGGACATTCTCACTGGACGCATGAAAGGAGGTGGGAAGATTGGACCCACAAGGAGAGGTATCCTTCCTTCTACAGGTCCGTAAAGGGATGGGGACAGCTGGGAACACCTGTGGGGCTACATGAGCTTCGGTGAGCACAAGCCAGGGAGCCCCTTAGATGCTAATTATTGCATGGAGCTGGTTCATGAACAGCACTGGTCTTTAGTACAGGTCGTCAGAAGTTGTACTCCTCACTTCCAGGTGCTGGGAGCCAGGTGCTTTGGGGAAGGTGTTAGGCAAGGGAACCACCTTTGTTCTGCTTTAAATTTCTCTCTCGAGTTGGTCTGGGGGTCAAGGCAGCACGTGGTTTGTTTCTGACCCAGGCCGCCTCTTCCGCAGGTAGATGCTTGTAAGTCATGTATTCACCTTCTATTCACCTCGTGCTTTCACAGAATAGTTGGTGCCTTTATCAGGGGAGGGTTTTAATCTTTCTTATTGCTTCCTCACAGAATTTCCGGTCATCTGTAGCTATTCCTTGGGTTAGTAAGTCTGAACCCTGCAGAGGTTCTGATTTGTGCGTTTGGTTTCTTTACTTTTCCTCATTTCTGTGGAGCTCAGGCTCAGGCATTTTCAGCAGGGTGGGGTCAAACACCAATGTATTAAATGGCACTGAGAACTCTGCATGGGTGGGAACACACCCAGCAGTTTCAGACAGGTGGGGAACATCCAGTTCAGTCATTACTGAGACTGGGGCTGTTTTTGGCTATTGAAGAGGTTCTGGGGCATGACAAGGACTATTGCAGATCACTGGCCTGAGGTCAGTTTGCCATTTATGTGGCTACTTAGATGAGTGAGGGATGTGATGATCTTCCCATGGCATCCCAGGGTCGTTCTCTCTGGGTGAGGACATGATGCAGCGACCTGTGCTGTTGTGCTGACTCCCTGCTGGCTGCCCCTTGCTCTGCTGCCTTTTCCCTCAGTGGGATTTGTTTTGTGGCTCCATATGGGACTTGTCTGCTGAGAGAAGAGGAATACCTTTCTCCCCACAGCTCCTTCACACAACACACAACGCCATCCAGACCAGGGCTCGTCCCTCACCCACCCTTGCTACCTGCTGCAAGGAGACCAATATGGATGTGACAACCCCAGTCCCAGAGATCTTCCGCTCGTCCCTCAAGAAAAACCCTCCTCTGTAGTTGTACACAGGCAGGAGTTATTCCTATGTTTAATCATGAAGGATGGTGTTGTCCTAAGCCAGGCTGCAGAAGCAGGGTCTGTTTAAAGTCTATTTAAAGTCTGTCAGGCCACCCACTGTTCTCTAGGTTTTCTTTTCCCACCTAAGCTTTGCTGTGTCCTGCTGTGGTTGGTGCATGTGGAGAGCCCCAAAGGCAACTGTGTTCTGTGGGAGTGCTCAGGGCCTGGTTCCCCAAAAGCTCTGTGCACAGGGTCTTTTGTCTCTAGGCTTCCCTGGAATGGCTCAAGCACCAGTTTACCAGCCCATGCCTTCCATGATGGGGGTGCCAGCAGCCATGCCCATGATGCCAGGGGCTGGTGGGATCACACCTATGCCAGGTAATAGCAGTGTTTTGGTGGCTATAGAGGGAAGGGATGGAAAGGGGGTGTCAGTGGGGCCCGTGCATTTCAGTGTCAGGTGGGATGCTCAGTGAACACTCTCCTCCTGGCTGATGCTCAAACCCTGTGGGGAACAGTCCCCTGTGGGCTCTTGCAGATGTGTGTGTGTGTCTTCCACAGCCATGGTTATGCCCCCGCCCGTGATTCCAGCTGTGGATCCCAACCAGTTGGCAGCACAGCAGCAAGCCTTTATCAACCAGCAAGCCATGCTCATCGTGAGTGGGAGGGACTGGCTGGGAGGGGCCCAGACACTGGGGGAGAACAACACACTGGTGCATGTGCCAGGGAGGGGGAGCCCCGCTCCCCTCCTACCTTAGCCTGCCCCGTGACAGTCTGTGCCCATGTGCTGGGGGTGAGCTCTGTAAAGCTGGGATTACTTGAGACTGCAAGACTGGGAACTCCCTTTTTGCCCCTTTGTTTCCATGGGGCCACTGAGGCACCACTGGTGAGTGAGTAGCAGGGACAAGAGAAGATTCAGCGGTGATTCCCATGGGGTTTACTACACATGCAGATCTGCAGCGTTCTGCTTTCTGTACAAAGCTCTGTAAGTGCATGATGGTCCCACGTTATCTGGCAGCTGAATCCTGGGGTGGTGTTAGGAGCTCTGCATCCGTGGCTGGGTGGGAGCAGACTCCCTGTCCATTACACTGGGAAATTTGCAGTGGAGTATGTAGATGTTCCATGATTACCAAGTGAAAGAATGGGACAGTCTGACTGATGGTTGGCGGCCTTGTGCAGCCTGGAGCTCATGGACATTGCAATTCCTTCCTCCAGGCCCAGCAGATGACCCTTCAGGCCATGAGCATTTCCCAGCAACAGCAGCAGCAGCTGCAAAAGCCTCTTGAGAAGTCAAGGCCGAGAGTCTCAAGTCCACCACAAGCCCGAGCCCCAGCCACTGCCCCAAAACCCAAGAAGCCTTCCCCAAGCCAGGATGCTGCAACACCACCAGAGTCTTCAGAACCACCAGCTAAGGCATGAGAAACAAACAGTGGTGGTGAATTTGGTTTGAATTTCTTGTTGGGTGTTTGCTCGGCTTCCCTCCCAGTGTGGCTGTGGTTTGGCAGAGAGGAGAGCAGAGAGCTTTGCTTACCGATGATTCTGAGGCCTTTCAAACTCTGCTTGCTGAGTCTTTAAGGCATAGTGGTCAAACCTTGGTGGCATTTGCTCTGTGGAGGTTGGGCTGCAGTGTTGGACAATTAATTTCCAGCTGAGCAGAGTTTTTCCGTAGGAAAATTAATTACTCTGAGATCTTTTATCTTCCAACAAGCTGCTTTGGTCCTCTAACATAATCCCTCTTCTCCGAGTTTAGTTGATGATTGCTTGTGTAAAAAGCTGATATTTGGGACACTCCCAGATGGGAACAAATCAGATCAGAACTTGGAGAGAGGATCACCTCTGAACTGAAGGGCACTGTGGAGGTTCCTTCCTGCTGGTTGGTGCCAACTAACTGTGTTGTGCACTGCCTGCAGGGTTATGACTACACAGAAGACGAGTTCTCCAGCAGTGGAGATGATGACTCTCCTCGGGAAACCTTTCAGCAGAAGAGACAATATTTCCAGAAGATGGGTGAGCATCTACCACTTTGGGAATTTCACTCATGGTAACACCTTGCTCTGCAGCCTCCCTGGCATAACAAGGTGTTCTTTACTCCCTGTTTGGAACCAGCCATGCCCAGCAGGAGCTGCTGACGCTGTGTGGTAACAGGAGCTTTGGGTGATTGTTCAGCTGGCTACAATTCACATTGTGAGGTGTTGTGCGGACAGTTTGCTGGAAATCTTTGGGCTTGTGACTGCCACACTCTCCTTCACCTCTAGAAAACACAGGTTTCTGCTGACTGAGGCAAGAGTGGGAACTGTGCCATCAGTGCTAGATTTTGAGTGTGGGATTAAGTAGTTCAAAGTCCCTCTTTCTATGCAGGAGAGCAACACATCCGAGTGAAGAAAGTCAGACCCCCTACCAAAACCTGGACTCCACCAGCAAAGCCCCAGCCAGAGCAGGAGGAGGAGAAAATACAGGAGCAGAAGGTGAAAGAAGTGAAGCCTGTTCCCAAACCAGAGGCAGGTAAGATGCTGTGCAGTGGAGACCCAGGCAGGCTGACAAGCAGGAACTTTCCAGGAACATCAGGCCAGGATATAGGCAGAGGAGGAAAGGATCTGGCTCTTCTGGGAGCCTGAATCTTGGCAGGAGAGGAGAGAGAGGAATTCCTGAGCTTTGGGAAGTGGGATCCCAAAGCAAGTCAGTGGAAGGCCATGGCCAGTCAGCCTTGGGGTGAAAGAGGGGGAACTTCAGATGAGACAAAGGGATTTCTCCTGTGCCTTTGCTGGTCTGTTGGTTAAAGCTGTCACCCCAATAGCTCCTGCTTCCCCTGTACCACCTCCTGAGCCAAAGCCAATAAAGCAGACACCAAAAGCGAAGAAGGAGCCACCTGTAGTGAAGCCTTCAGGCCCCGAGTCGCGTCCTGCGCCGAGCCGCGAGATCGGCAACATCATCAAAATGTACCAGAGCCGACCAGCCCCTGAGCCCCAGCCCATCGAGCCCGCCAGGTGAGAGAGGGACCCACCACTGGGCAGGGAGGGGATGAGTGGGACTGTGTCTCAGCACTGCCACGTGCTCCATCGTGGCCCCAACCCCTCTGAAGCCCCTGGAACTCTGTTCTCCGTTTCCTTGCAGGAGAGTATCCAAGCCCTTCATAAAGAAGAACGACCCCAAAAATGAGGCTCTGGCCAAGCTGGGAATGATGAACCCCTCGTCTCACCCATCAGTGAGTTCTTTGCTCTCTGGTCACCTTAAGAGCTCAGCAGAGAGAGCCTGTGTATCCAAACTCCAACAGGCTGGGAGCTGTCACAGCCAGGTGTTTCTTGTTGGGCTAATAGATAGCTGGGAGCTCATACCATGGTGCTGCCCACCTAAACTGGGTTCCTGAAGAACCATCTGAGATCCTGAAGAAAAGGCTCTGGAGCAGCAAGTCCTATTGTGGACCATGTTTAAGGCTGATCTGGAAGCAAGCAATTCATGTCCTCCACATTTGGCACCAAGGCCTTGGCCCATTAATGTCCTTTTTCCCCTTCCTGGGGAAGGGAACTGGAGGCTTCAATCTCAAATACTTGGTTCTCCAGGATTGGCTGGTCTTCATCTTTCTGTAGACTGTGTGTTAATTTGAAGGTCTTGGTGTCCCTGTTCACACAGGTCTTGCTCCCAGGGACGGAGTGCTGCCCTAGGGATGATTTATAACAGCAGTGTCAGAACAGAGCACAGGAATGCAGAGACAGACTGGGTCAAATGGTTTTGCTGTCTTGCAGCCATCTCCTGTGCCACAAGAGAAGAAAATACCTCCACCTGTCAAGCCCAAGCCAGGTGCAGCTTCCAGCTCTATCAAGGAGAAGCAGTTGCCTCTCCTGTCCATCTTCAAGCCAGATGGTGCCCCCCCAGCATCTGAGGGCCCTCCTGCTCCCCCTCCTCCCCCACCACTGCCTTCACCTCTAAAGCCTGAGGACCAAAGCGGGCAGGAATCCACAGGGAGGGGTGAGTACTGACTTCACCCACGTGGGATTTGGTAGCAGGGCAGAGAGGGGATGGGCTTGGAATCAGCCCAGTGGCCCTGTAGAGTCATGGCACGTGTTCTGTCATCAGTCAGCTGTGTGAAACCAGGGAGATTGTGCAATCAGATCTGTGTGGAAGAGATGAGATGTCACAGTTCCAGTCTGGCCCAGTAAAATCAGCTTGGCACTTCCCTGCTCTAACTCTTCCCTTCTGAATAATACAGCTAAAAATACAAAGATCCTTTGGGCTTTATCACGGTCCCGTCCACAAAACCTTTTATTGCCTACCTGAAGCATAACCACTTTATCAAAGTAGCAATTAACACGTGGACTTTAGACCAGGGAAGAATGGGAAGCCACGTGTTTCATCTGACAGAGCCTCTGGAGGGACCTTAGAGAGGCTGAGGAATGAGGGAATGTTTCTCAGGGAATGAGAGCTTGAGAGACCTTGGACTTGGCCACATGAAGAGTATTTGGATGTTGCACAGCTAATTCTTCTCAGCAGGAGTTTTGAAATGTTATTCAGTCTTAGTTTTTCCTCTGAATTTCAGTGGGAGTCTGGAGCCACAGTTCATTTTGTACTTTCATACCTGTATCAATGTATTTCAAGCTGTTTAAAACTCTCATCAATATTCCCTTTTGCAACATGCAAAGAACAGTCAGCCAAACACATTACTGAAGGGCTCCATCCTGCAGCAGCTTCTCTGGTATTAAAGAATTTCCCTGTTTGCTCCCCAAAGGAATGTTTCTTCAGCGAGTCCTGTGAAAGTGAATTGAAGTAACTGGATTAGCCTGAAAAATCCCTACGTGCTTTTGCACAGGGACATACAAACAGCTGGACTGTGGGATTTACTACATTGCTTGTCTAAGAACTCTGAAGTTTTGAAAGTTTGAAGTGCTTAAACGAAAACGTTCCTACCTCATAAAGCAACAACTTTGAACTGTTGCCTTCAGACTGGGCCTGTCTTTGATAGATCTGCAGAGAGACAACCCAGTGCTGGTACCGAGTGCCTTGTACCAGAACCTTGCTGCCTGCAGGCTCAGGGGAGAACTTCTATGTCCCTTTGAAACCTGTAGCAGCTTTTTTATTGTGACACAGAGTGAAACCTGTGCCTTCAACCTCAAGCACAGGGGTACTGTTTTTCCCGGGAAGCTGAGTGCTCACTGTCTCTGGAGCATTTATTTTATGAACACTGAACTTTGTGGCTAATACAGGAAGTGTAAATGCTGTCAGAAATGCTGTTAATGACTGGTTTGTGCTCACACCAGCTGGTCACTGACCTTCAGGAGGGTCCCTGACAGCAATATTCAATCAGGCACTGGGCGCTGTCCCCCTTTCCCAGGTCTTTGGCAGGTGGGAGGGTGACCCTGCAGCCCTCAAGGCCCATTTTCACTGCTGTTTCTCCTCACACAGGCTCTGCTGTAACAGTACCAGATGGTGATGGCATGAAAACCCAGCTGTACAAGCTCACCACCAGCGTCAGCTTCTCCTACGCCGACCCTGCCTGGAAAATCTTCCTGCGCAAAGAGGTGCAGTTCAATAGCTGAGGGCTGGCTGGGGAGAGGGAACTTGTCAAACCTCTGGTTAGAGTACATCTTTTGTAGGCACCCAATGTAAGATAAGAGCACAAAGATAGTTCTGTGAGGAGGCCACAGGCACCAGAGCTGGGAGCAAGTGATCATGTCATGGGGGATCTGGGTCCTGCCCTGCCTTACTGACACTTGTGTCTCAGTTTCCCTACCTGTCCTTTCCTCCTCTCTAAAGCACTGAGAAATCCAAAACTAATCTTTGTTGGTACCTGGATGTTTTCCTGTTAAAATAGTACAAATGTTGCTTAAAATCAAGTATTGAAGAGTGCACTGAACTGACCAGGGTTCATCCCTTGGTCTCCCCACTCAGGTTTTGGTCCTCCACTCCCAGTCCTTTCTTTCACACTCACACTGTCTCTTCCCTTGGCTGTCCTCACCTCTCTCTGGCAGCAGGGCATATGGATTGCAAAACATCCCCAGGGAGCTATTTCTGCAATATCTGTGACACCACTTGTTGTTTTTATCCTCCTCTTGCAGGTGTTTTACCCCAAAGAAAATTTCAGCCACCCTTATTGCCTGAACTTGCTGTGTGAACAGGTAATGCACCTGCGTGAACAGGTTTGGCTCAAGGCCTGTTGTCTCTCTGGGGACAAAACACTCCATAATTACGTTGCATAAGTTGCCTTCACCTCTCCATTCCAAGCAGTGTTAGTCTCTTCTCCAGGTCCATCCAGTCAAGCCCCTGTTCCCTCCTCTCTGAGTCTCAGTCTGTTTAACAGCCTCAGATGCTCCAACACAGTCAGATGTGGCCTTTGCAATGGAAGCCTCTCTATTCCCTTCCTCTGCAGATCATCCTTGACACCTTCTCCGACTCCTGCTTTCGGATCTCGAAGGAGGAGAAGCGCAAGATGAAAGACCTGCTGAGTAATTACAGCCCCATCATCCCTTCCTCCCTGTGCCCATCCCAGCTTTTGGTCTGAGATGAGAAACTGGCCTCCAAGCCCTTTCAGACAGGACTCCTTAGACAGAGGAGTAGTGTTTGTCACTGCAGCAGGAAAGCACATTAGTGTGTGCTGTGGAGAGCAGTGTAGGAATGTTTGTTTATTCCAAATGGCCAGAAAGTGGCCCTGACATTTCTCTGAGCCAGAAAAACTTAGTTCTGAAATGGATTTTTGTGGGGAGAGGAAACGGAAACCCAAGGATGGGATTTTGAGTTGTCTCAAAATCCATCTGTCATCTTTGACTGCAGCTTCGTGAAGAAGGGGGAGGGAAACCAGCGGAAGGCTGGTGTGTGCAAGTAACGTGGTGTCCTTTCAGCTCTGCATGTCATTTCCCGTGCTGTGAACACCGAGGGGGGCTGGTGGGAATGAGTCCCTGGGCAGAGGGAGTCTCAGCCATCTTTGCCATGCTGATCAAACATCTGCTTTGTAACCCTGGTAGCGGAGTTCCGGGTTGGCAACGATGTCCAGTCCATCAAGGAGGATGGAATCAAGAAGAGGATTGTACTGGCTGCTCGGGATAACTGGGCCAACTATTTCTCCCGCCTCTTCCCAGTTCATGTGAGTCTTCATTTTGTCACCAGACCCTGGACTTGCTTTAGCTGTGGCTCCAGTTCACCTGGGATCTCCTTCTGTCTCCCTGCCTGGCCACACATCACTTCTTCTTCTGTGCCTTCCATACCTCGCAGGGCTGGACACCTCTGTCAGCCCAGGCCCTCCTTGTGCGGCGTCTCCTTCCCCTGCTGCCACCTGGCCAGGTGGGATGGAGCCTTTGATTCTCTCTGCTGCACTTTCCTTACAGGGTGAAGAGGGAAGTGATGTGCAGATGCTGGGTGTTTCTCACCGGGGCATTCGGCTGCTGAAGGTGGAGAAAGCAGCCGGGTATAATCCTGAGTGCCTCAAGATTCTTCGCAGCTACTGGTGAGCAGAAGGGCACTCGTTGCTGCAGGGTGATAGTTTGTCACTTGCAGGGTGATGGGAGGCAAACTGAACGGCCAAGCTGAAAATTCCAAGCTGTGCTGTGCTCTCTAGGACTGTCCTAGGCCAGCTGTGACTCCCTGACCCTCCTAATGAGTTTGGCTTTTCCTTTTCCTTCCTACCTTGTGCTTTGCTTACAAGTGAGTGCTGTGAGTGAGTCAGCTCCGTGTGTGCCACCACAGGGAGCTCCTCAGGGTGCCAGGGTGACAGCCATGAGCTGCCTGTGGTGCTATTAATGCTGGAACACAGCGCTGGTGAAAGGCCACCATGGGGCATGTTGAGGCATGTCCCCATTCTCAGTCCCTGGAATGAGCTCCCATCCCCACGTTCTGCATCCCTGGCTCTGGCAGAAAGAGCCTGAGCACACTGGCTTGTGTTCTCAGCTTTGCAGATGTGCTGTCAGTGGAGCTGAAGGGCAGCAGTGCCCTGGAGTTCTCTCTGAAGACAGAGCAGCTCTTCCTGCACTCTCCGAAGGCTCCGTGCATCAAGGCCATGGTGGAACTCTTCATGCAGGAGCTGAGGCAGGTGAGGGAGCAGCTGTCGTGCAGTAGGGAATGAAGGTGGTTTCCCACAGGGACCTGAGAGCGCCCAAGGGATGACATGAGTCCTCCACATCCTTGGGACAAGACCTGACCTCCCCCTCGCTTTCCCCCAGGACACCAACTACGTCGTTGCTCTGCGCGGCTACGTCGTGGATGACAAGAGCCTCCTCAGCTTCAAGAAGGGCGACCTCATTGAGCTGCTGCCCATGCAAGGCGTGGAGCCAGGTGAGGGGGCTGAGATTGGCAGGATCAAGGGCCTGCTGGATCCACAGTGCCCAGAACCAGAGACTCTTAAGGGCAGGCTGGCATAATGTAACCGCGGTGGTGTTGGATCAAGGGTTGGACTTGATGATCTCAGAGGTCCTTTCCAACCTGTCTGATTCTATGATTCTATGAATGAGCCTCTGCCATCCCCTGCCNCAGTGCCCAGAACCAGAGACTCTTGAGGGCAGGCTGGCATAATGAGCCTCTGCCATCCTCTGCTTGCAACCCACCTTGTTCCAGCTGCCTTAGTTAGAGGGGTATATATGTTACCTTAGGATGCAGGAAACCCTGGTGAGTCTGATGACCTCCTTTGCCAGCGGAAAGCTTCAGTGCCCATTCCTCTTGGCAGCTGCCATGGTTCCTGACTCTTTGGCCCCTGTTTCTGCAGGCTGGCAGTTTGGCTGCACTGGTGGCCGCTGTGGTCTCTTCCCCACCAACCTGGTGCAGTTGGCTGCAGCCCCTGATTACCTCAGCACCAGCATGGACAGACGTGGAGAGCTATGGAAGAGCAGGAAATCTTCCCCGGAGAGCAGGAACACCAGCAGGGAGGTGAGCTGTCCTTGGGGAGCATCTAGGGGTTATGGCTGGGTTCTGTGGGAGCTGCCAGGGTGGGTCCATACCCCTGGTCTGACCTCCAAGGCCAGAGGGAAGATGATGACTGTTTAATCCCTGGAGACAGAGACACTCAAATACTATCACAGTGGGAGGGGAGGCACCACACACAGGTGGAGTCTGGCAGGTGAGAACACACACTGCAGTTCCTCAGCTGACTTTTTAGGGTGTGTTTTGTGGTGTCCCTGCAGAGTTCTGTTCCCAGCCTGACATCAGAACCCGACAGCACCATGTTAATCCCTGCTGGTGATCGTTATACCATGGTTGACTTCGCCACAGCCTATTTCCGAGAGGCTCGGGCCATGTGAGTAGCCTGTGGTCCTTCCCAAACAGGCACACACAGGACCTGCGTAGCCTGACCCACAGCAGGCTGTTTCTGGGGGTATTTCTTGGGCTTCATGTTCCCTCTCCTCTGTCTAGGGAGGGACTGCAGGGGACATCTGCTGAAAAGAAGAGTATAGCCGGTCTGGTCCGGCACACCAAGGTGAGCCCAGTCTCTCCCTGTGGGTACAGCCAGAATCCCAGCTCCAGCATTGCCTCTAGCTTTGTCCCCACCCAGCAAAACACAGAGGGCAGATCCTTGACTTGCAGTCTCTGGAGCAGCGTAGGTGTCCCCTACTTTTCAGTGCTGCCTGCAAGATTCTGGGAGCTTGAGTCTTTGGTGAAACCTGCAGCACAGCCCTGTGAGATTCACCTCCACAGTTTATCCCTGTACTCTGGCCCTGTAGGTCCCAATCCAGGAGTCTTTGCTCCAGTACTCTGACACTGAGCTGAATGAGCTGGCTACAAAGAACTTCAAGAGTAAGTAACTCCCTGGGACACAACACTGCAGAGGTTAGGGGGGTGAGTGGGATGCTGTGATGGGCACACACAGGCATTGTGGGGCTGAGTGGGGAATGAAACCTGTGTGGGGAGGGCCCCTCCTAAGGCACTTCAGCAGTTAATAACCACCTGTGTCCTTGTTGAAAGCATCCAGCAAAATGTACTTTGCCTGGAGTGCAAAGTGTCCAAGAACACACCCTGCCTGGGCTGTGGACAGACTACACCTGTCCAATGCAAACCTTGGAGCAGGAAAGCTTTCAGGACAGTTTTTAGCCCTCTGCCAGCCCCATGGCAGGACCACCCCTGCTTAGACCTAAATGTCATCCTTTGCCTTGCAGCGCTGATGCAGCTCATGGGAGATCAGTCGAAGCACAAGGACCAGACTGAGGTCAAATGCATCTATGAAATCCTTAAGGTCTGTGACCTTCCCCTGGGCAAAGTGCTGAAGCACCAGCAGGAACAGAGGGCCAGGACTTTGCTGGGAAGGAAGAGCCATAATGCAACTGCTGCATGAGAAAGGGAGCTGAAGCAGATTGATTAAAATCATGGAGGAGAGGGGCTGCATGTAAATGGTTTCCCCAGATATCACTGTCTGGATGAGAGCACAACCTCCCTCTCCTCTCTCCTTCTTTGGGTGTAGATAGCATTGGGGACAAGAGGCTGAAAGGCCCAAGCTTAAAGCCAAATGGGCAGAGGTCGGGTGCTGGAAGAGGAAGGGCACAGAGGAGACCTGGGGGCCTCTCCGATGCTCTTTTCCCTTCTCTGATGCTGTTTTCTCCTCTCTGGATGCAGCTGTGCAAGGAGAAGGAGCATTTGCACGATGAGGTCTACTGCCAGGTCATCAAACAGGTCACCCAGAACCCTAACCAGTGAGTACCAGCACTGGCAGCTCCTCTGCATGCACAGCTGGAGAGGAGCCATCTGCTTCAGGGACACCAGGGCCAGGGGAGAGGGTGTCCCCTGACGTTGTGCTGTCCCCAGTGCTCCAACACTGGGGCTTTTGCTGAGCACTCAGGAAATGTAGCCAGTCACTGGGTTTGATATTTTTGTTTCAGTGGACATTTGTTCCTGTATTTCTGGCTGCTGATATATCTGGGCCCTGGTAAACATCCCTGGTAGCTCCTGGTGCTGCTCAGAGCTCTGATTTCCTCCTCACAGCCCTGGGGAATTGATACAACAGTCAGGGACTGGCTAGACCCCACACTGCCCTGTGAAATGGCAGCAGTGGCATCAGAGTGGCCTTGACTGCTCCCTTTGTTTGCTGTTAAAACAACTGAATCAATCCCTTGCTCAGCGTAAGAAACCTCTGACCAAGTGCTGCCACTCCATTTTCTGCTACCTGCCATAGGTGTTCGGAAGGGCAGAGGCTCAGTTTGAGCTGCTAGGAGCAGGAATTGTCTTGTCCCAGGGTGCCCACAGCCCTTTCTGTTCTGCAGGCAGAGCGTGCTGCGTGGCTGGTTGGTCCTGAATCTGCTAACTGGATACTTCCTTCCTACTAAAACCCTGCTGCCCTATGCCACCAAGTTCCTGCAGCTAGCCAGCAGTGATCCATCCAGCACCCACCATGGTATGGCTGCCTGTGTCCTATAAAACAAACATTCTGGTTCTGGTCTTCCCATCCTGTCATTCCTCTGTTTTGCTGTCCTGGATGCTGGCCTTGCCTGGCTCCTCACGATTTGGATGTGTCCCGCCAGAGTGGGAGTTGAGGCCAAGTCTCTTTGCTACCTCCTGGCAGTGACCAGGGGTTAAATTTGACACAGCCAGGATGACCCAACACCACAGGACACAATGTTTAGTTCTCTGTTTGGCTCAGCACATGGAGCTTTCCCCTTTTCCTGCAGATATAGCAAAGATCTGTCAGAGCAACCTGAGGAAAACCTTCATGTACGGGGGCCGCCGAAACCTGCCTTTCCCTGTGGAGATGGAGGCACTGCTGGTATTGAGGGGGGAAGAAGGGGGATGCTGGGAGCAGGGGGAGGGCAGAGGGTTGCCAGGAGGTGCCATGTGAGTGTGGCAGGGGCAGTCAGTGCTCCATGAGAGGAAATGAATCATGTGGATTTAAGGGGTTTGGGAAGTGCAGCGCCACGGAGTGAGCAGGAATATGGGCAGGGAAGGGGCAGGTACTATGGAGAAGCAGTGGAAGGCACAGATGAGGAAAAAGAGGGAGAAACAGTCATGGGGCTGGTGGGATCCCGCATGTCTTGCTGCCTAAAGACTGTCCCTTGCAGAAGGGGCACGGTGCCCGCCGGCTGGTGATACTGATGCCTGGAGACATGGAATACCTCACCAGGATCAGGACATTCACAGTGAGTTTTCAGCTGTGACTTTCTTCTTTGGTCTGGACTCTGAGCCACACCCTTATCTGCCACGGGATATACATCTACCTGCTCTGGGGCTGCTTTGGGCTTGCCTGGTCGTGGTATCCATCTTCTTCTTTCCTTGCTTCAGGTGGCCAAGGAGCTCTTGCAGGAGATCTGTGAGCAGATGGGAGTAGGTGAACAGGAAGAGATACAGGACTTCTTTCTTTTTGCCATCAGGACCGACAACAAAAATCCTGGCAAGTAGAGACCAGCATCGAGTTTGCTCCTAAAGCAGTCCCTGCAACTGGGATGGCTCTGGCTTTGAATAGCTCCCCCACCCTTCCTAGCTCCTGGGAGGTTCCTCTTAAACAGTTTCCTTCTGTATTAGGGTTAAGGATTGATCCTCCTCAGGGTCTGTGTTGCTTGTTCCTGAAAGAGGCACGTGGGCCCGTGTCCCTTTGGGGCAGGGTGGAACAGAGGTGTGCAGGAACTGTCCCAGGCTGTGGTGCTCAGCCCACTGCCTCAGCACCAAGAGGGATGGATGACCCTCTCTCTGTGTAACATGTAGGTAAAATAGTGAAGCCAATAAAACCAGAGGAGTATCTCCATGATTACCTGCTGGAGGACAAGATGGTCACTGTGACTTTGCGCAGGCTCACCTGGAGTACACCTCTGCACTTCGAGAACCAAATCTACACAGATGTCCACTATGGACAGGTAGGAACAGCAGGACCCTCCCCAGGGCTCCCTGACAGGGTAAGAGGTTGTGTTCAGGCCAGTGGGAACGTCCCAAGGGGGCTGAAAAAGCAGGAGGGCTTTGGCTGATAAGCTTTGTGTGCTGTTTCTGGGAATGACTAGACACTGAAGCTATGGATGCAGGGAAGGCAGTGTGCCTGTGGGCCTGGCCTGGGAGCTGGGCTGTTCCACACATGGTTTGTGCAGCTCCACAGGCTCTTCCTGAGCCCAGCCAGCCCTTGCTTTTGCATTATCAGCCCAAGTGGGATGTGTTATCATCAGGAAGGCAGGATGTGGGTCTCTGCAGCCTGGCACTGCCCAGACCTGCCTGTACCTTCTGGCAGGTTTAACAAAGGCCTCTTTGCTGTGCTGTCTCTCAGGTGCTGTGGGATTACCTGAATGGGAGGATGCTGCTGTGCCAGACTAAAGAAATGGAGAAGCAGGTGGGCCTTTTGGCAATGCTCCAGCACTGGGCCAAACCAGAGCAGCAGAACTCTGCTCCCTCCGGGTATGTCTGGGTCAGGGTGGGTCTCTGCCTCTCTGGTGGCTGTTGGCACCACAGGGATTAGGAGCAGGTGCCTGGAAGTACTTCTGGATAATTAAGGAATGGACAGTTCTGGAGAACATAAGCTATTAATTAATAGCATGTGGCAACTGACTCTTGCCCCCAATCAAAAAATTTACCCCCTACTCACACTCTTAATGCTGGCAATCTCTGCTCCACATTTCCTTTCGTGACACCTCCTGAGCTGAGGGTCATGAGGGTGCCATGGGCATTTCATTTGACTGCCAAGAAGGAAGTGCATGAGCTTATAGTTTGGGTGAATGCTCCTCTGTTCTTTCTTACAAGTGCCAGAGGTTTCAAGCCTGGGCACCTGAAATCTCTAATGAGATGCCTCATTGGAACAAAACGGGAATGAAATTGTCCCTGGATACTGGAAGGCTTCTGTCCTGCAGTCCCAAGGTGTATATTCACACTTTCTGCTTTCTGTATCCTTTGCACTTCATTTCAGAGTTGAGGTTCATGTCTCCATCAGATCCCCTTAAAGCACCAGCAGCAGGGAAAATGGCCTAACCCTGCTGGGCATTGAAGAGCTCCTGCTGTCTCCAGAAAGGAGGGATTTCTCTCTGTGCACTGCTCAGTGGTGCACAGCTGATTTCTCTGTGGAAAATGGTGGCCTCACTGTCTCTGATGTTTCCTTCCATCTGACCCAATGCAGATACAACCCGTTGTGCTTTTCCTCTCTCCCACTCCTTGTCCTCAGACATACAATTGAAGACTGTTGCCTTATCCCCTTCACTCCCTTCACCCCCCAGCTGAAGTTTAATTTTAGCTGGGCAGGAGGGGAATTAGAATCTTCTTGTTGGCACAGGGAGGAGTTGAAGAAATACACACCAAAGACCCTGCAATGCTCCATCAGTTCCAAGGCTCTGGAGAACCAGGTTGCCACATTGCTGAGGACAAGGCAGCCCCTCCAGCCACTGGATGCAAAAATCCAGTTCATAGGTGAGAAGACATCCAGATCTGCTTCAATTTTCCATCCTAAGCATGATGGAAGCTGCTCTGAATGCACTTTTGGGACAGTTCATGAGGTTGTCGAGGGTTCTTGGAGCCTGGAATGGGCCATGGCAATACAATTCCCTGACAGCCTCTCACTGTGGCTTGGAACTTGTTCCCAAGCACGGTGGTCAGGGTAGAAGTTCCACCTGTTGTAGAATTCTGCAGCAGATTTTCAAAGCTCTGTATAAGTTGTGTTTTAATTGACACTCTGGCTGCACATCTGTTTTCTGGTCGGGAAGGAATGGCACATCCATTCAGGCTGCTGAGAACTGAGTATCAGCAGCCTGGTGGGGAGTGAGAAGTTGTCAGTCTTGCTTTTTAATGTAGAAAAGCTTGGCAGTTTTGACCACCTTAGGCTGCTGTGGTAGGTTGCTGGATGGAAGCTGCTCCCCCTTCAGGCCACCTTTTGCTTTCTTACAGAGCATGTGATGGAATTGCCTTTCTTTGGCTACACCGTGTTCATCGTGGAGAGAGTCAGTGACGACACGATCCCTGTGCCCTGTTTCTTCGGTGTGAATAAAGAGGAGATCATTGTGGTGAATGGCATCAGCCAGGTATGCCAGGCAATTCCCCCCAGTGTCTGTCAGGTATTAACTTTGACTTTTAGAAGAACTTGTGCAGGAAGAGGCTGTACGTGTCTATATCACAGCCACTCTAACATGAAAGCAAGAGACAAGAGTGGTAGAACAGCCATCAGTGCCATGTGCTCTTTTGCAAGTGCAGTGTTCCTGCTAACAAGCACAGTCCACAGCAAAACTGTGTGTCACGTTCCTGTTTGTCCCAGTCCCGTGGCAGTTCCGGGGCTGTGCTGTCAGCAGGAGCCTGCCCTGTGTCTGCACACACCGCCCTGTGCCCCAGACCTCGCTCAGCTTTCACCAGGCTCTTGAGGTGACTCCTCCTCGTGGACAATCAGATGGTGTCATTTGTAAGGACTGCACCAGAGAGTGGTCTGTGGCTTTTCCCCTCCCCAGGCCGTGTCCCGGGTCATTCCCCTGAAGGAGGTGCAGAAGATGCGCACCCTGAAGCCCATGTTCAAAGATGGACTTCCCGGCTTGGAGCTGAACTACGGATCACCTGCCACCCCCAAGACTTTGTGGGTTGAACTGCAACAGGTGAGGTCAACCTGGGCCTGCAGCTTTCTCTTGGCAACTCAGGAATTGCCCTCCACTGCCCAGCTGAGCCTCTGCTGAGCGAGTGCTCCTGCTCTCTCCTGCTCCAGAGGAGGGAGAGGGGGTCACTGCATTTCCCAGGCTCCAAAGTGCAGCTTTGCTCCAGCACACACCTGATATTTAATTATGGAAAGTGATTTATGGGAATATTTCATTATAAGCAGCAGCTGTTTCTGGGGGAAAGAATGACTGATGCTGATTTGTGTTTTGACAGGCTAAAGAACTGTACCACACACTTGTTGTCATCCTGGACAAAACAGAGCTCCACTCCTAGAGCCTCAAAGGAGGAGAATGACCAAGGAAAACACCTGTGTCTCTCCTCCTTTGTACTTTATCAGTGCTCCCTGACCTGTCTTCTGGAGAGAACACTTCCAAAAGACAGCCATGATCTCAGAAAGCTGCTTTCTAGGGCTGCCACCATAGTGTTTGTTGATGGACTGGACCATAATCTCACCCCTCTGCGACCTGCCATTCAGTCCCCAAGTACCTCCTTGAAGCAACCCATGCTGTGGACAAACAAACCACCACAAGGCCCTCTCCACACCACAGTTCCAGCAAAGAGCAGCTGAACCAGTGCAAGCACTTGCCTTCAAGCAGTGCAGTGTGGAACTCCTCTTTTCTTTTTTCAATTAATTACCATTAGCAAAGCCTGGTGCTTGCTAGAGATTTGTGTCTCCCAATGCCCAGCTGAGGCTATGCAATGCCTGCACTGGCTGCTGGTGTTTTCCAGAGGCCAGTTTTGTCTCTGCATTGATATCCATAAGGCCCTGGAGCAGGATTGGTAAAGCAGGAGTTTATAGAAAGCACCCTAATTGAAAAGCAGATGAGTGTTAATAATACAATTAGCACATATGCTGGGGCACGGATTGAGCTGCAATGGTAAGAAAGTTTATTGTTAATTAATTTCTCACTGACATAATTATATGCAGCTGCTTCCCTCTACTATAAAGAAGTCAGTCATGTCCACGCAGCTGTCAGGCTTCAGTGATGGCTCCATGCCCACAGAGGAAGAAGCATATTCAAACAGAACTTGTATTATAGTAGAGCATTTGGGGTTGTACAAAAATGCCTAATTTATTTTTACTGCCCTTTAGGAAATTGCAATAAAGTAATCACAGATGTGTTTTGAAGGTGTGGCGTGACAGGTCTTGCATCTAACCCGGGAAAACTGACCTGCAGGTAACTGGCAAAGCTTGAGGAAAAAAGACTGTCACTGTTGGCAGGGAAGGGGATAGATCTGAGGGTGCTCAATGCAAGACATGAGGCACAGCTGGATTGTTGCTGGTGAGGTGACTCCAGCAGCAACTGCAGCATCTTCCCTGTCAGGTACTTCCCTTCAAGTGCTGCTTAATGGCTCCTACACCAGTCTGTATGAGTGAGTGGTAAGAAAAACCTTCCAGGAGCAGCCCAGAGCAGCTATAACATTATTTTATTGTCAGTTCTGCATACACTTCAGTACATCTAAAAAAATACATCTGTGGAGTACAGTGCTCCAAAAGCCTGATCGATGGCCTCTCAGCTGCAGATCCCTCAGCAGCACCAGTGCCTGAGGCCACCAGCCTCTGTGGGCATGGAACAAAGGCAGAACCCAATAAAAACCCAACAGGAAGGACTTGTGCCAGGGAATCAGGTCAGGTCCCATATAAACATAGCAGCAGAGACACCACAGTGTCAATTTGAGGGCCACAGCAGTACCCAAACCAGTTCTAACAGCAGCATTGCTCTCTGTATTGCAGACTTTTGGTGAGGCACAGGGGGCAACTATGGCTTTAGGGGTTACAAGAAAATGCTGGAAAAGTGCTGTTGAGGTTAATACTGAAAGAGCATCACCACTTAAGTTAAAGGGCAGACAGAACCAGACGAAGTTTAAAAAAAAGTTCACATTAGAAGAAAAAGAATTCCAGTTTCTCCACCTCCAGAAAGTAGGCATTGCCTGCCTGGTAAGAACAAAATACTCCCCTCCTGCCCTTCAGAGGAAAACATTCCAGCCAGAAACTCAACCATGGAGTTTGTCATTGGCAGTCCTGAGCAAAGCATAAGAACATGTAGCATAAGGCTTCTACTGGTAACACTGAAATAAGAACTAAGAGACAGGGAGTGAGGGGGGGAGCCATCTAGGAAGCAAGATGCCATCCCAAAGCAGAGTCCCAGTTGGAAAGTCTGAGCCCTTCCCAGACTGCTGCAGGGAGTAGAGGTTGGAGACAGTGCAGAACATCTCAGGCAGCAGCCTCTAACAAACACAGCAGATGCAACTTCATGCCTCTTGATCCTCGAGGGCTTCAGCGCCCCAGTTATTGGAGAAACTCTGTAAGTTCAGAGAAACTGGTTTCCTGGAACTGTTTCTCACTAAGGACAGAAGTGAGCAAAAATGCAGTGGGAGGAAAAAAAAAAAAAAGTCTCACTTCTGCAGTCCTACAAAACCCTCCATGGCAGAGTTCTTCAAGATCCCCTGGTCCTGCCGCTGGAGGAAGGAAGACAACCAATGTGATGCACAGATCAGCTCTCCCAGCTCTGCAGCTCCTGCCAGTCTGCCTCACTCTCACACCTGACCCTTGTTTTGAAAAACTCCTTGATGAGTCTCTGTGCTTCCTCCTTCACTGCAAGAGAGGAAACACCACCTCTGAGTAGATACTTAAGACACCTGTCCCCCCTAAAGACATCCACCCATTAGGCACTGAAAGAAGCCCAGGCTCTCAGTGCTCTCACCTGTCCTGCGGGCAGGGTTCTGCTCCTGGGTCAGCAAGTGAGACAGGTGCCGGGCAAAGCCCTTAAACAGCTCCTGCAGAATCAGGGAAGACAAAGAGCAGACAGCAGACATTAGTTACCAGACTGATCCCAAACTAGTCTTGCCCTCAGCACGGGCTGGCTGCAGCACAGACCATTCCTAGATTGAGGCTACAGGAGTGTTGCACACCTGCAAACACAGCAGTGCTGGCACACACAACCTGCCTCGCAGGACACATCAAGGAAACTACACCAGAATTGAACCTGAGCTGTTGCTGCTCCACAGGTGGGAGTTAAAAGTGTGCCAGAGCTTAATGTGAAAACATGAACAACCACAAATAAGTGTGGAACCAACCAACATGATACCACTCCAAACACAAACAAACCTTTTTGTGGGAGAGGTGAGGTCCTGCACCTGGAGTCACTGAAACAACACATGGCAAGATGCAACTTGGAAATGAAATGTGATATCCAGATCATCTCCCCCTTGTTAGAGCCCCAGATTCACTACGAGCTGCTAAAGAGGGTCTTGAGCTGTGCCCTACCTTGGAAGCAAATTTGCCCCCCTTGTAGAATGGGGTCAAATATTTGACGACAATGTCTGCAGTGTCTTTGAGGGACACGCCTTTGGTCACTGCCTGAGCGGTCTTGCTGGTTCCTTCTTTATCACACTGTTCTAAGTTTGAATCAAAAGTCACCTTCTTCTTTGTAGGACCAGCACTTTTGCTTTCTGGCTGGGACAGAATAGAAGACCTTGCCGCTGTGCGCAGCCGCTTTGTTGCGGGGCTTTCCATATCCTGGAGAGGAGACAGCAAAAAATCAAACCCACCACTTCCTGGAGCAGCATTCCACTTCCAAGCACCCACTGCCTTCCAGGACGACAAATCTTTGCAGCATCCTGCAGGCTCTCCCAACAGTGATTACCACATCTCTGTAACCCATTTTGCTGTGCAGACATAATACAGTATTTGCCACACAGAGGGACTTTGAGAAAAGCCCTTTAAGAACACCACACTTAGAATTACCCCACGCTCTTACTAGGCCAGCTAAGGGCTAGACCCTGTCGTATACAGGAAAAACTGACTGGAAACGATTTTTCAGGATCTCTGCTGAGAACACATCCCTCAGGAATAATCAGCCATGTCAGGAGTGCCACATGCCTGCTCAGAAACAGCTGCCAGGCAGTCTCAGATGCCAAATGCAGAAGCAGAGACTGAATGGGAAGGTAGGCTGTGAGCACAGGTTGCTTCCCAATGGTCCTGCGTGTCATTGGCCTGTGGTTGTTCCCTGGACTTGAGAAAGCAGCTGCTAATTATAGCTCATTACAGATCTAGAGGGGTTGGAGAGACGAATTCCAGGCAAGTCACCAGCAAGGGCACAGTCACATGTGTTGCACAGGGGAAGCTCTCCACTGCAGCCCAAGGTGCTGGCACAGTCCAGGGGGCAGCAGGGAAACACCAGGAATCCAACACAACTGGGGTTCTCCTCTCTGGTGCAACTGCAGCTGGGCCCTCCCCAGATAAATAACACTCTCAGGTGAGGTTCAGAGCAGGAGCATCACTCTCAGAGAGAAATTTGGCACGAGACGAGCAGAAGAAATAGAGGAAATTAGCATTTATTGAAGCCTTACCTCACCTGATCCTGCCCGCTTCCCACTCTCACCTTCCCCAACAACAGGTAGCTCAGTTTCTGAGACATTTTCAGCAACACTAGTGGGAAGAGTGAAGGCCAGTTGTAATTATTCCACAGAGAAAATGTCCCTGCATTCACTGTTGGTGGCTATGAGACCCTCCATGGTAAAGCAAGAATCTCCCTCACCCACCCAGAGATCTCACACAGATTCCCAGTTTCCGGGACAAGGTTGGTGGGACTCTGCAGCTTAACGGGGCAACATAGGGAGCAGAGAGAAGGGGATTTTACCTGGACTTTACATCAGTTTCTTCCTGAAGGAGTTCAGATTCAGCAGCCTGCTGGGTCTTAAAATCCTCCCCTGTCTGAGTCTGTGTTATTTCTGTTTCTCTTAGTTCTTTATTCTCTGCCTGGGACTGTCCAGTCAGATCTCCAGAGACATCTCTGCTTTCCTGAGGTGTTTTCTCTTGACACATGCTTTGAGAAGAAACCTGAGGTAGTGTGCTTGCAGAACAGCCCTCTTCCTTTGCTGAGCTGCAACTTTTGGCTTTAGAGCCACCTTTGGAGAGGAAGAAGAATTTGGAAATATCCTGTGATTCTTTTTTAGCTGCTTCTGCGAGCATTTGCTGCTTCTTGCTACGTTTGGACTTCTTAGTGGGGCTCTCCCAAAGGGCAGCCTTTGTGTCTGGACTGGGTTGCTGTCCCTTCTTTTCAGGGTGTATTTCTACCCCAGCACTCTCACACATGGCTTTGGTTGCTGTTTCTTTTCTCTGGACAACAGTGTTCCTGGTGTCCAGTTCCAGACTGCAGCTGCTGTTGTCTTGCCCATTTGGACAATCTACTTCTTTTTTGACAGGCTTTGCATCACTCTCCTCCTGGATCTTCAGCAGTTCTGAGGCCGTCTGGAACAAGTTGGATTTCTTTGGAAATCCTGTTCCCACCACACGCTTGGGTTTGAACTAGGGAGACAGGAGGAAGAAGAAAGTTTGGATGTGATATCCCTGTGTGCAGAAGCCTGAAAGGAGCTGGGTTTCTGCATACAATACACCAGTGTGGACAGCTGTGAGGGAGGCTCTAAATCTGACTTATCACACTCATCAACTGAGACATAAGGGAAAGGGATTAGGTTAAATTCCCAGGCTGGTAGTAAGGAAACAGCCATCCTTGGTTAGAGCAAGATGAGAAAGAACTTATTTAATCTATGGCCTGCACATAGATTGTGTTCACTAATAGCAACCAGCACGACAGACAGACAGGGAAAAGCAATTACAATAGAAATATTCAGCTGTGGCTACAGAAAGGATGTAAGATAACTTAATAAAAAAGCAGAAAGACAAAACACACCATTCCCTCCTGTCTGTCCCATCAGTACTCACTGAGTAAACCTGGGACGCAGGGAGGAAGTCCTGTTCTGCTGGAGACTCAGATTTTGTTTCCAAGCTGCTGTTGCCACCAGTTCCAGACCCAAAGACCGAGAACAACTCTCCTTGTTTGGAGGCTTTGTTGATTTCTGCTACCTGAAAAGAGAATGGAAATATACTCCAATGACCAGAAATCTTTATGCATTCCTGCCTTTTTACATACTAACAGCCACAGTGGCAAAACAATCATCTGCCCTGGAGAGGTGCCTGTCTCAAGAACAGAAACATCTTCAGAGAGACTGATGGCAACCAGGTGACCTAAACCAAGGCTTCTCCAGTGTCAGCAGCAGCCTGGGGAACTCCCCATTCCCTTTAATGCTGGAACAAATCTGGGTAAGCCTGCACTGGTATGTAGGTTTCCAGAGCCTGTAAAGCTGACAAAGATGTGAAACCCAGGTGATTCTGGGCCCTCTTGGACACAAAATCAAGAAGAAAGATTCGGAAGACACCCAAGGCAAAGCAGAGCTCCTCCTTTTTCTTTCCCACACAGACTCAGCCCTATTTCCCCTCGAGCTGAGGCCACACCATGTTCATACAGCAGATGTGTGTCCCTACCTTCTTCAGCACAGTTGCCTTGTACGAATTTGCCATTTTGCTGGTCCGGAAAGCTTCATACTCCATTTCCACTGCACAGGCATGAGGGTCTGACCTGCAACACAGGCTGGGGTGATTTCTGGCAAGACACACCTCTAAATCTGCAAAGGGAACACTAAGGCTTAAGTATCTCCCAGAAAGTACAAAATTCACTCCCTCTGGTGCAAGAATAAGTGATAACTTCCAGTTAAGCCCTAAGGGATGCAGTGGTGAATTCCTGGAGAATGGAAAGGGCGATGAAACCACTTTTCAATCCAAGTCCTTTCGCCCAGAGGCTCTTTGAGAAGTACACTATCCCCACCTTGTGGGACGGGGAAGAATTGCGGCTCCTGGGATCAAGCCGATTAAGCAATTGGCCACAGGACTCCTCCTATTCGACCCTGAACATCACTAACAGAAAGATGCTGTTAAGTGAAACTACATCCTTGGACAAAATAACTTAAATTAGCGTTACTTGAGAATGGTGATTCTGCTCAGGGAGAGTAGGCCCTGTGTTAAGGGACTCAGTATGTACCCCTTTTTCTTCATCTCATACCCTTTTCCTCCTGCTGCTGGATTCTTTTGGTTGTTGCTCAAGGCTTCTTCCAGCATCTTCAAGCAGTGTTCCCGTCCCTAGGAAACACGGAATACTCAGACATGCTCTACAGAAGTCACAGTGCCCCTTGGACTTCCATCCCTGAAGGAGTAAGAACGGGGCAGGCAGAATCTTTGTTGCTCTTCGCTGGTGAACAAGACAATGTCAGCCATGATTTACCTTCACTGTGAGCTTTGGGATCCTCCTGCTGCCAGCATCCTTGAGGGGACAGTCTGCACCTGCCACGGGAGAGGCATTTGGAAAAGGAGTTACAGCTGGGCTGGGGCTGATGGAGAACATCTCAGCTGTCACGGGGAGGTGCCAGTCCAGTACTGCCCGGCATTCTCCTCCCTGCACTGTCACCCCAAGGGCCATGACAGTCACCCTTTTCACCTGGAAAAGCTACACACTCCAAAACAGGAGGCAGAAGCCAAAGTGAGGTTGTTCTCTCTGATTCAGAACATCTACTTTGGAGTTTATGACTAACAGCTTCCCAAAATCTTCCAAACTTAGGAAACGCTTTTTCAAGGAATTGCAGCTCTTAGGAAAACCCAAATCTTTCCTGCTACCCACAGCACCAACCCCAAAAATTCCCCAAAAGGCTGAAAAGAGTAACCTGACCTACCACGTATTCTTTTACAACAGTGTAAGAACTACACTGCTAGACAGTGCCCCAAGCACCTACAAACAGCAAAGTTTTTTAGCAGTGTCCCTATAGCCCATTTATTATTATTGTTGTTGTTATTATTATTATTATTATTATTATTATTACTGCTGCATAACTACTGCAGATATAGCCTAGAAAGTCAGGTTGGACAGTTTGTCTCCTCTCTTGCTTGTTTGGAAGAGTTCTTCAGAACGATGCATTCCATGTCTTCACCCCAAACCAAAGCTGAGCTGTGCTCCATCTCCTCCAGCCAAGCTTTCACAGCCAAAAGCTTAACCTCTGTGCCTGGGGACTGATACCTCCAGTGGTGATGCCATATAAATTACACACAGCTGCAAAACACAAGACTTTCTTCTCCCAAAGAAACCCCACTATAAATCAAAGAAGGTATTTACTTGGAGGAACAAAATCTTCCTTTTCTGGTTCTTTGCCCTGGAAGAAAACAAAGATCAGTCAAACGTTTCCATCTCTGCAACACTCATGCAGGTCTAGGAGCACAAGAGACATATTTTATACGCCTTCTCCAGGGAAAATTGAAGCTGAAGTTACAAAGGCACTGAACAGGCACCAAAATAGGGGAAAGAAGACAAAGAATGAGAACCAAAGCCAAAATTTCACCTTTGCTATAGGAATATATAAGAGAAGCTGACAGGGGAAATTTGTTTTTACTACCAGCAGGGATATTAAAGACAACAGAATCCTCCTGATAGCACTGCAGAGAAACCAGTACATGAATAAGCTGCATTTCTTCCTATTATGGGACTGGCCCAGAATACGGAGAACACAGAAAAAGCAGAGGTACAAAAAGCAGAAGACAACAAGCAACAGCAAGATGCAATAATTTACTTCCATTAGTGCCAGGAAGCTTTTATGGCTGTAAGACAAGCTCACAGCAAACACTCTGGGCATCTCTTACAAACAGACACCGACTCACCTTGCGCAGACTCATCTGCTTTTTGTAGAAGTTGTCCCACTCCCGTTTCCGACGCTCTTCATTGTCTTCATCCCAATTCCCACTGCTTTCGTCATCGTACCTGGATAAGTCAGGAAAAGAAGAGGGACAGGCATTTCTGTAGCTGCAGCATTACGTGGGGGACAGGTTTGGAAAGCCTAGGTCACCCCAGTGATGTTTCCCACATCCTTTCTGATGTCTAAGCTGAACAAGTCTAAGCTTTTCGTTTTACTGCCATCCCTCAACCTGGACAGCTGAGAGTGCCCTCCAAAAATGCATGGGGTTTGTTAATCCCATGAACTTTAGTTAGCAGTGGCATGAACTAGGAGCACTTAACTAATGCTCTGAGAATGGAGGGCTCCATTTAAGCTCTGCCAGATTGTCCCATGGGGTCGAGGAGTCACTGACTCCTGCCACGTACCTCATCAGTCACTACTGCCCTGGGAGCAATGATGGAAGAAGGGGCACAGCATCCATTCCTCAGCCTCAGATGTTCACAGGCTGTTGCAGTAAATGAAATCCCCATCACTAATACACTGAAATGCAGCAGCTGATCCTCACCACATGTAGCCCAGGAGTTTGCTGCCTCCCACAGCTGCCACAGCCAAAACTGACAGGTATCACAAATCAGAGCTTTAGGGCTGTTGACTATTACAGCTTCCAAGGCCAAACTACAATCAAGTCATGGAGAGGCTCAATAAATCAAGTGGCAAACACGGTGCTGTACAACAGCACCGGCCTTAGCTTTTCAGGTCGTGAGACTAAACACAGTCTTAGGTCACAAGTACCAGTTTCCTCTGACTCAGCCTGAAGAAAAAAGCCACCAGTCTAGAACTGTTTAAGGTAAAGCAGGGCCAGGCCAGTCCAACAGCACTGTTTATCCTGGCAGAGCTTCCTGGGCAGTGCCAGCAGCGAAACTTCATCCTGACAAAGCTGCACAGTCACTGCACCGCAGCCAGAGAACAAGGAGAAAGAGAAGTTGTCACCTCCACACTGCCAAACATTTTAGAGAATTAATCACGTTTTCCTCGGCACATCTTCCTTTTGCTGTCAGGCTGACAAGAAAACACTAAAATTTCACAATCTGCAGAAGAATTTGACACTGGTACTCCATTGCACCCTCTGCGGTGACTAAAGTCCTGCCAGTGGCCCCCGGCCTGCTGGCCCACAGGCAGCTGTACTGAGTCAGGAATGAACTCTGGACCACGTCATCTTGGTCTCAATTTAAACGTTTTTGATCCTTGTGACTGTGAGCAGCCTGAGCCCACTTGCTGCTTTCAAAAAATGTCAGGCTAGTTTCTTGAGCCAATTACATTCTGCAGGGCAATTCTTAGGTCTGTCAAAACAGCTTTTGGCTCTCTGGGACACGAATGTGAACAACGCTGCCAAAGTGTGTGGAAATGGAATTCCAGCTCCTGCTGCCAGCAAGTTACAGGAAAATACCATCCACACAGAAACATGTGCTGAAAATAGGAGTGGCTGGGCCTGCAGCTGGGAGATGCTCTTTTCTCTGATAGTCCCTATGAGCTGAGTTTTATCTCTCCAGGACAGACCTGCTAAAACCTCTGCAGCCTCTCCTCCCGCCTTCGTACAGCTCTGGGTCGTAGGTATCCCAGGAGGAACTAGTGGGCCCGATGCAGGTTTTGCTCCAGTTGTTGGTGCAGCGTTCCAGTGACTCCAGCTGCCTTTTCACTGCCCCTGGGTTCTTGCAGAAATCACAGCACTTGTTACAAGGTGGGGTGACATCGCCGAAGTACTTGGCTATGGCAGCGTGGCGACATCTAAACACAAGGGAAACGAGCTGGTTGTTATTTTTATTCATGAGAACTCCACCCTCCAAATGCAGGCTGTTTTTTGATATGGATTTGAGTCTTTTTTTTTCCCCAGAGAAGGCCTATTCCAGCAGGAATCACAGGGATTAAGTGGGGTTCTGTTACGGGCACATTGCTTAAGGTTTCTCTGCCTCCACTTCCCCACACGTGAAACAAACACCGACACTAATTTCTTCTGCTAAAGCCTTTCAGATCTCCAAGATCTGCAAAATGAAGTTTATGAAATATGCAGTTATTAATTCTGTATCATTGGCCAAATATATTCCATGTCCTATCAGGATGGCTGTACGAAAAATATGTAGAGAGGCTCTGTTGATCCCTACACCTCCAAGTGTATCTGTGTATTCCACATTGAAGAGCTCCTCATTTTACTGTTTGTGGTTTGAAGGTGAAGAAATCTATATCTGAAGACACAGGAATGTAAATGAAATCCCAGAATTAGAGTCCAGACTGAGGTCACAAGGGAGAACCATTCAGGTAACACACGCCTGGGTCTTGATCTGCTCCCACACGCTCCAGATCAGCAGCCAAAGCTGGGGTCCTACATCCATGAAAACCAGTCCATTTACTCATCCAGTATTGCACAACCAGTTTACCAGACTTAACCAACTAGCCATGGGAAAATGATTAGATTCTTCTAGAAATCTTCAAAAGGTTTTTGGCATTGGTTTTGGGTAAGCAAAAAAGAGTTTGGTGACAGAAATATGCTCATTAGCAATACAGGCAGGAAGTAATTTCTCTTCTAGAACGCTCCCTAATTTAAACCAGTGAATACACTGATTTCACTAAAGAAGAACCAGGAAGTTATTTTTTTCTGGCTTTTTTAAGAAAACAGAGCTTAGAGGAGCTTTTTAAAACTTGAGTTGCACAGCAGAGGTAGCCAGTTGTCTCTCAGTCAAAATGCTGATACTAAATACACAGAAACATCTACTTCATCAGGCATTTAGAGATCAAATCCTGCAGCCAAGTGGGAACAAGAGTTATTTTAGAAGAGAATTATTCTACTACAAAGAAGAACAAAGTGGAGATTTTTCTTCTCTGCCAAGGAGTGCCCTATTTGGCTTACCCAACTTCATCTGCAAAAAGTGGGTCACAGAGGGGAAAAGTAAGAGAGTGAGCACTTCATTTATTCTTATTATAAGCCCTTTAAGGCACGTCTGCACTTGCCAGAGATCTAACAAATGCAGTTTTCTTCTTAACTCATGTGTGTGTGGTTGGGGGGGGGACACACAACTGCACGTCTACCAAAGCACCACAAACAAACCCCGCGAGGGTCTGCAGAGGTGGCTCTTTCCCACAGCCCGGCAGGTTGATGTGCCAAGGGGCACAGGTTACAGATTCCTGACTCCACAGCAGTGCAGTGCTGAAGCACAAAGGACCTGGCACTGCTCAGGTGAGGAGGCTGCAGCAGTGTGACCTCGCTCTGCACGGTGTGGGGAGCTGAAGGCTGGAGAGGGCTACGACAAAGCTGGCTTTATATCCCCCTGCAGAGCCACACTGACTCACTCTCCTCTTGCACTCAAAGAGCTCCTTTCACATGGTGGGGAAGGGTGGGGGGACCGGGATGGGGGCAACACATTCGATCCCCTTGTCCTGCCTTTCCAAAAGAGCTACTGGTGCTGCCTGCCCTGCCAATGCAACGTGACTATAGAAATGTCAGCGAGCTGCAAGTCAGCTTTTTGTTTCCCCAAAAGAAAACAGGCAGCAGGCAGGCATTCTCATTAGTCCATGGCTCTTTCTCTCACACGCACTGATCTGTATTAGAGTTAAGCGAGGCATGCAGTAATGGTCAAGCCCTCTCCTCACTCCTACAGCCTAATCACCAGGCTTATGCTGGGGAGGGACATCCACACACACCTCTGTCCCTTAAAGAGAACAAGTGAGATGCCCCAGCGGAGGGCTTTGGTGGAAGCAGAGATCAGCTCTGAACTCACCAGAACTAGTTTCTAGTTTCTAACCCATCAGCCCTGCGAAGCCAAGCTCTTTCCACCCAGGTTCCTGTAACTGCCTGTATCTTCCTGAAGAATTACCCCATTTCACACAGCCACTTCCACAGCCCCACTTTAGCCAACGGTGCTCAGGAGTTGGGTCATAACGGAAACGCATTTGCAGAACTAAGACTGCAATCCTGTAATTAAAGTCAAAAGGCAAAACCCAGAGTTACTAACAAGGATGCTGGGGGTAATCACTGGATTACAGCTTAACCAAACATGAGAGGTCCTGAAACACAGTCACTTGTGCATTATCATGAGAGGGGAAAGCTTCCCAAGTCACACGGGCACCTGACTAATGCCCACGAGATGGAGATGATTTACATAAACTAATGGTAGTTTGTACATACGTCCTAAAATTATTTCGTCTTTTAAATATGCAACTGTATTAGTTGTCTCCCCTCACCCTTCAACAACTGATCATTGGTCTTCAAAATGTCTAAACAAAATTATTTCATTTGAGGCATCCTGCCCTGATTTGACATTATGGAATAGGATGAAGAGCAAATAACAACCCAGTTTATTAACATGTTTTTGTCTGTGGCAATACCTCCCAGGAAAGCGCTAAACTGACCACATCTGCACCTGTATGGGTTTGGTAGTCCGTGGTTTTGCATACAAGGTAAAACAGGAGCACCATTCCTGCAATTAGTAGAAGCAGATGGACAGAGAAGAAGCAAAGCCACATATCCTGAGGGAAGCTTTGCCTCTCCCCAAATTTACCAGAAAAAAAGCATTCCCTCATATGAGCCCAAGGGTACATCAGAAATGCTTCCTTGAAAAAACACCTCAACAAGACATCAAGTCTCGGAATACAGACAAGAAATGAAGGCATTAAAAAAGATAAAAATCATGTGGGGACAAAATAGTTACGCAGATGCCATTTGTTGAGCGAAAGCCCCTTCATAAGCTTTATCAAATAGAAGAACAAATCATGCGGTTGATGTGAAATTCTAATGTTGCACCTCTCTGAAGGACTGTACCCTTTTAACATCACCTGAACTTCACTCTCTGAGACAAGACAGTGGGTGTCAGCTGTCCCCAGAATACGAGAAGGAAAAACCACGCCACAGAGCAAATTCAGTGCCCCAGCATCACCCCTGCTCCCCTGTCCCTCGCAGGTCTCTCTTACAGTGCTGCATTGTCCTCACCACTTCTTGCTCTGCCTCTTCAATGGACACATGAGAAAAACTCCTTCCCCCGGGAGTCGGAAGGAAACTGGGCGGCATAAAGAAAAGCGACTTGCTTTAACACCCCCCCCGAACTCTCGCAAGGAAAGAATCAAGTCTCACTCCGGGAAAAGCCGAAATTAAAAGGTAAAAAAAGAAAAGACCTCTCTGTGGGGAGATGCAGAGGAAAGCAGCAACAAGTGCCGGCCCCTGGGCGCCCCGGGGAGCGGAGCTGGCACAGCGCTGGCTCAGCCCCAGCCCCGCGGTGGCTCCCCCGCCGCACGCCCTCCCTCCCTGGCACACATGTAACACGAAACTTCGGATCTCCAGGACAACCAGTAACAGAAAAAAAAAAAAAAGGGCCGAGACAACAGCTGGCTGTCAGCGGCAGAGCACAGAGGAGCCGAGCGAGGAGCGAGACACACGCCAGGATGAGGGGAGAGATGACGTGAAAGTTTTAAGACGACGGAAAGAAAAACAGGAGGAGAAGAAGAGCCGGCGGCGCGCTGGGGTAAGGGCTGAGCTGTCGCCGGTGTTCGGGCACCTTAACCTTCCGCTGGTTAGCGAGGAGCTGGCGGAGCTCTCACCGCGGAATCAGCCACGGAGCAGAGCCCGCGAGCCTGAATTTGTGTGCACGGGGCACCGAGGAGCAAAGGTGGCAGGAGAAAAGCTCTTAAGCGGATTGCAGAGAGCCGAGCTGCGGCCGCCCTGTAACAAAAGGAGCTGCCCGCAGTACTTCGGGTCCGAGAGGGACCGAGCAACTCTTGCTGGTTAGAAAGCCTGGCTGCTCGTTTTTCCGTGCCGCTACAGAACGTGACCTTCGCTAAGAAGCAGGTCTAGCACGGGGCATTCTCCACAGCGGTGACCTGATATAGTAATAGTGTGGACAAGGGAGCTGGGCTGCCCCTGTTCGTGCCTTTAGCGAGGAGCTGCCAGCGCAGGCAGGCGTGTGTGAAACCAGGCGGGTGCCAGCCACAGCGTTTCTCCAGAGCTCCTCCCAGCTGCAGCTAAGTTTTATCCCCCAAATCCTGGAGCAAACAGAAAGCTTAGAAAACAAGCCCTGGTCGGGGAACTAACATACTGTGCAAGTTAAGCATCTGTGTCCAATAGAAATAAATGGAAAGATTTTACACGGCTTCTAACAAGGACATTTAAAAAAAAAGAATTCAGCTGTGGTGTATCAGGCACAGATGCTGGTTTACTATTCAAAGCAGCATGGGAACCCACTGCTCTGAGAGACACACAGATGCACATACACGGTCTATGGTTTACAGTAACAAGACCATCAAGTTTGCACGCTGTGAGAGGGGAAGGGAGAGGCAAAGGATCCCCTAAATACATGAAATTATAGAATCATTTAGTTTGGAAAAGACCTTTAAGGTCATTAAGTCCAAGCCTTGGTTTTACAGAGGTGTCCCACAACCTGCTGTCCCATCTCCATTTCGCTGCTGGGTACAGGAAGGGGCGCTGGCAAAGGAGACCGATCATATAAACCCCCTTTTCCTGCCATATGAAGCTGATTTCTCTGTTTGGAAGCTCTTGCAGCTCCTGGCACTGAGCTGGGACCCCTCAGCCTCTTCCAGGAGCTGCATGGGCAGCCAGCTGTTTACAGAGAGGCAGAAAGCCTCTCACAGTTCTCACAGAAAGATGTCTTCCCAATCCTACACAAGCCTGTGGGGAGGAATGTTAAGGATCAGGTATTTCCACTTCTCTCCATTTCCATTAAGGTGGAAGGGAGGGCAGGTCTTTCTGACCTAAGTGTTGTACAAACACCAAATTGGGATTGCCTGAGTGAGGAGATGTAGTAGTTAAGACACACACGCCTCCAGCCTAGCCCTGGGCTCAAGGGGATGGAGGGAAGTTTCCACTCTGCTAATGAAGGGTCTGTGTAGGTTGGTTGCTGCAGTTAAGATGGATTCTCAAATAAAGCATGTGAAAAAACGAAGTTTAGGGAAACAAAAAAAAAAAAAAAAGGAAGGAGGGAGGAGTGAGGGGAGAAGGGCAGGGGAGGGAAGGAGGTAGAGAAACACGCCAAGTTTTCCTCGCCAAAAGAAAATGTTAAGGGGTTTGGCTGGGGGGTTGTCCAGCCGCAGCCGCGCTGTACATGTATGTGGGGGAGAGGAACAGCAATATGAAACACATGTCTGGATAAAAGCAGCAGGACATGGCTTGTGTTACAGCTGTCACAGTGCACAGGCCTCAGCCTGATTGCAATGTAAGGGCGGTTATGGGAGCGGAGGTACAAAATCAACCCAGTTTTGATAAAGCAGATCCTTTCTGTGAGACAACCCTCTGATCACACAGCCTGCAGTGGGCCAGAGCACAGTCACACGTGGACAGCAGGGACTGTGAGAGAGCTGGGTGAGGAGAGCAGCACCCAGCCCTCACCTCCACTGGGGCTCTCACAGCTGATGTGGTTCAAAACACCCTTCTCTGAGGAAGCAGCTGCTGTAGCCTTCAGTTTTGAGTTCCTACACCCAGGTGTCATCTTTACGAGGATCAGTCCATCTTAGTCCAAAACCCTCAAAAATGCATGTAACTTGTGAGACCTGCATGTCTGAGATCAGTCAAGGACAGGGCACAGAGGGGGCTGTTGAAAGGTGGAGGAGTTTCCAGCACTCCCTGCGAGCTCCAGCTGCCAGACCTCAACCACCAAACTACGGACAGATCCCACTGTGTTTCTCAAACACCAAACTACTGATAGATCCCACTATGTTTGTGAAGTAACTACAAGGTTTTCACAGGCACACAGCTACCTCTCTGTCAGCTTCCTGGGGAATGGTTATTTTGCTAATATTAGAAGAGACTATCGGGCTAGACTCAAGCATCACCAACCCTAAAAAAAGTTCTCTTGTAGAAGAGCTACAGGTTTATTTTTAAAATTGACCTTTTCCTTTCACTGGATGGCTCAGTGCTTTGGTTTCCCCACTTAAAAAATTCCTAGTAGTGAGGAATTATCTCATGGGGTCTTGTGGATGTGTTTGTGGGATGGACTGGAGAAAACCAGGATGCTTTGTAGAGGTGTAAAGCCCCAAAGGGTACCTCAGCTACCGAAAATGCTATTGCAGGGGATTCAGTGCCTTTTTATATTAATCTAATATTAGGTTGTAGGGGAGAGAAGGGACATTTACAGTGCTGTCTCAAAACCCATCTCCAAATAGTGGGTGGTGGTGATGACAGGGTATTCCAGCCAGAGGGCTGCCCAGTCAGGGCAGCTTTATAATCTGAAGGAATGTGTGGTCTTCTTTTCCAGACCAACTGACAAAGTCAAAGCTTTTCTCCCATGACATTGAGCTGCAATTTGCCAGTTTGGGTGTGTGCTGTTAAAGGGCTGAATTCTCTTGATACTGGAAACTATTTTCATCTGCTTGGGAATGAATTATAGGTCTGTCTGGCACCGTTCACTCCTGTTTTAGGAAAAAAAGGGCTTGTCTGAACTATAGTTAAGATTCACGTGGCTGGTCAACTACAACCATGGCAGCAAACATTGCATTAACAACGATGAGGGAAAACCATGCCCTGATAATACAACTACATTTCTCTGGCCCTTTTCATCTCGGCAGGACACTAAAAGCTTGGAACAATAAACAATCGTGCAGGAATTATGACACGTTATGCCAAACTGCATCCAGACTGTAGTCACACCTAGCAACCCACATTGTTCTAGAACAGGAAGTCCTGCAGACCTTATCCAGATGAAATCAGAAGCACATTTCAAGAACAAAGCTGGTAGGTTTTGAAACCGGTCAAAGCTTCACGTTCTTTAGAAAGTGGCCAAACACAGTCAGAATTTATTTTGGAGGTTTAGATCAGAATAAAAAGCATCCCCTCCCATTTGGCTGCTCAGCACCCTGCTTCCATGAGGCTGGGCTTGCCTTCTAAGACTTCCTACAAAATAAGCTACCACATGAGGCTTCCCATCCCTGTACAGATGCAATTTCAACCAATCTGACTTGCCTAAATAAGAACAACACAAAGTCAGTCTTGGGAAGAGACAAGACAAGGTTGCAATGGGTATGTTGCCCTGGCATTCTGCTTGATGGGCACATCAGGGAGGTTCTCCTTTGTAAGGTCTCTGGAGCTCTGGTGCTGTGGGCAGTGGGCACAGTGGAGGAGATCTGACTCCACTGGGACCTGCTGCATTAGGATTAGAGGCAGTGACAGCTTCTCGTTCCCAACAAATTCTCCCCTCCAAAGCTTTGTCTCCATTTTTAGATTACTTGAGCAACAAATCCACACAAAGCACAGTAAAAGCAATGGATCGGGATCACAGCAATAGGCCCCCTGTGGAGCACGGCTGGGTTGGGAACAAACAAGATGCTTTCATCTGCTTCCAACCTAAATGGGCTCAGGGACCAAAGTATAACAGGCAGTGAGCAAGCAAAGGCCAGTTCAGTTTGCAACTGCAACAAAACCAGGGACTTACTGTCTTCCTATCTAAAGATTTCCAAGCATGTTGGAGACTTGGACACACAACAATTAACAAACAAACCTCTGATGGTGCTTATATGTTCCAGCTCTTTGCAGAGATGAAGTCACCCAACAAAGGGATGGGATGACTTATCCAAAGTCACGCCACAAGTAAAACATGACTGGCAGGCCAGGAAAACTGCCTCTATTTACTAACTTCCAGTCCTGGGGCTAAACCACAAACTCAAATTCGTGTCCTTTGCACTTAAATAGGCTGCTCAAATACCACCAGGGTTATGAGTAAACAAGTGTCTCATTCCTCAGCAGTAAACTTCAGCTCACCCACTCCCTACAGTTCAACTCTGGGTGCACCTGTGTGCACACTCAGATCAGATGCAGCTTTCCAAACCAAAGACAGACCAAAAAAACCCTATCAATTTGCATCAATTCCAAAAGATTTACAGCAACTCAACTAGCTTTAAGCAGGGGGATGTGGGACCCCATCACACATGGTCATCCCAAAGCTCTTTTTGTTGCTTGAAGCCTGGAAGCCCCCACACACATCCAGTTCACCAGCACAAAGGAACCTTGACTGAGGCATTTCTCTCAAATGTCTAGATTGAGGCTTTTTAATAGCTTTATTCTCAAAAGGACTGAGCAGCCAACTTCTTTGAGTGCTTCAGTATGGCATGAGTCCATTAAAACAACTCAGAAAGATAATTTCAGTGCTATTATGGCAATTTTCACAGCTTTATTCAGTGGGCACAGCAAGATGAATCTGCATTAGCGCTTTCTGGGAATCTAAGTCTGTGTAAGCCCTGAACACAGGCCATGCTGTTTGGTTTTACAGGGTCATGTAATCCTTGCAGCTGAGCAGCACACCTGCAGCTGTTACCCATTCCCCTGCACCATTACTGTGCTCTCTCTTTTTGTCCAAGCCTAACAACTCATGACACATGGCAGACTGGGCCTTTTTCTTCCTCCAAAAGAAATAAACCCAAATTAAATGATTTATCATATTCCCTCCTCTGCTGTGCCTTGTAACACAGGGAAGGGCAGAAAGATTTGATGATCTAGTTCAACTGGCAACACCAGATAGATGAATTATTTCTTAAAAGAACAGCCAGAACAGGATACAGCTGAAATCATGAATTTCAGGCTGCAACCCCAGCCCAGCAGGAAATTCTAACCTGCCTGTCACAAGACACCAGCATTGAGTTCACTTTCTTTTCCACCTGAGTTTCTCACCTTGCCTCTCTTCACCTTATTCTCACTTCATGAGAGCTCTGGCTACAGCTGTGGAGCAGAAGTTCCTGAGATTAGTCTAATAGCATGTTATCAACACCACGCTGCACTGTGGTCATTCACTGCTCCTTCCCTAACAAGTTCCATCAGCTTTGCTGCCCTACAGCCACGTCTCCCCTGCTCTGGAGGGGTCCCATCCTCAGTGGGTGAGGTTTTGAGGAAGGAAAATGATGAGCAAGGAGAAAAACACCAGCAGACAATTATGTTTGCTCCAAGCTCCGCAGAATCTGTGAAGCAGTAACTTGGGTGGCTCTTCTAGGCTCTAAGCCAGCACTCTAGCACTAGAAAGTAATTGTCAGTCAACCTACAACCTACAGACCTACAACCTTAAGTTTTCGATCTCCCAAGACTTGCCTGTTTTAGTAATAATCATTAGAATTACTGCTTCAGTAATGAACATGCTGCACCACCTTTCTGTTAGTACTGTTGGTGACTGGGAGCTTACAGTCTAACCAAAAAAAAAGGAATTAATTCTTACAGCTCCACTCTGAAATTTGTAAGTAATGTCATCACTGTTGTGTTGTACAAGAGGAAGATGGATTAAGTGACACAGAACTATTCTTACCCTTATGTTAATCTCAAGGGTGAGCTCTTGGTTCCACTGAAATCAAGTGGGAGAAGGTCAGAATCAAAACTAGTCCTGAACAAAGACTTTAAATCACAAGTAGAATGGAACATATAGATGTCCATGAATGTAACTGGCTTTCTTGGGGGAGTTTCACTTTTTTTTTCCTTTTTGAATTATTTTATTATTCACCCTTTTGCTACGCTGCACAAGCAGAAATCCCACAGCAGAGAGAGCCCCTGGAACCAGAGTGCAAGTCAGAAGTGCAGTCGAGCAGAAAAACATTTGCTTCCTCACGGGTAGACTGGAGACTGCACCGCCAACACCAAACTTTGCCCCTGATGTAGTTCAGACCAAGGTAAACAAGCAACATTCCTTGCAAGTTTTAGAATAAAAACTCCTTCACTTAGCTCCAGGTCAGGTACCATGGGCAGAGGAATGGCCGCTACTGAGGCAGGCTTTTTCACTTTAGGCTAAGCACTTTGCTAATCCAGAGTTCTACAATCATAATCAGTAATTTTACACTGTATACCCAAACTTCACAAGCCTGGCTCTTGTATTTGTTCCTTCTGGTGCAGGCCAAAGCATGGCACGGAAGGTTACAGCAGATTCTGTACAGAATGCTTCTGGACAGGCAGAAACACCTCCAAAGGGAACAAACACTTTCAGGATGTTAGAGCCAGAATTTTTTTTCCTTTTTTTTTTTTTTTTTACATTTTTCTTCTAGAGCCAAGAACAGAAAACACAAATCACTTCACCTCTGCCTCCTCCACCATCTCTTGGAATGGAAACAAAACTGGAAACCTGCTGACGCAGAATCCCACAGCACCGTGCAAAGGATAAGGCAGCCGTTTCTGGAGCAGCTCACTTGGGGTATGCAGTCATCTGGAAAGAACTATTTAACCCTAGTCTCAAAAGTGACCTTTTCAGGTCAAAAGGCCACAGCTCTGCCTCCCTGCTAAGTTGCACAGAGATCTTTCTGTAGATGGAGATTTTCCATCCACCCCCATCCCAGCTGGTTCCGATTTTTATTCCTTAGCTTGGATTTAAAAGAACAAAGAAAGGCCTTTTTGAATTGCATAAACATACAAAACTTAATTTAACTTGGCACTGTAATATTAAAGCCCAGCATGCAAAGAAACAGCCAAGGTCTCTCTGTCCTCAGTGTGTTTGGAAGAAACTGAACTCCAAGCCTCCATTTGTTTGAGTAACCGATCCAGATGTGCAGTAAGGAATTAGCTGGCTTATTCTGGAAGTGCTGTCTTGGTCACTTGGCTTTGTGTTATCACCAAGACCAGGACATTAAACTGCAATGTTCAAGTCCCATAACCCAGTGTTGACTATTACAAAACACACAAACTAGCACATTTTGATATAATAATGGCATAAAAGTTGTAACCCATTCAAGTGTTGAGCTGTCCAAACACTTGTTTTAGGTGAAACTATGGATGTTTCTCAACAATATCCAATTCCAGTTCCTGACTGAAGAAAAATTTGAGCATCCATAGGTCTCATGCCCACTAGTTTGTTGCAATGCCTTCCAAAATCCTGCTCATGGGGCAAGAGAACAGCAGAAACTGGTGGCAAAACTAAGGCACATAACTTTGATTAGACTAAGATTTTCAGTAACAGTAGCTCCTGATGATCATTCTGAGAATAAAGAAAGTATAGGATTACTGAGCAGGATTAACCTCCCTTATGGAGCACCTCCCCAACAGATCCAGGGGCTTTGATTTGCTCCTAACCAGCAGTGATGGGTGGACATCCACTGTTCAATTCATATATTGCTCAGTTAGACTGTGGCTTAAAATAAAACTCCTACGTTTAGATTACCTTGCATTCATCTGTAAGAACTTGAAAAGCATTCAGCTGTCTCCAATGAATGCAGACTTTAAATCTTAATATCACCATACAGTAAAACTGGTTGATAAAACATTATTAATGGTATTGTACTGAGGTGTTGAAATAAGTGCCTTAGTTTTTGAAGGGGCTTTCTTGTAGCTCAAAGGGCAAGAAGCCTTCAAGGGAGTCTACTTTTTGTTACTCATTAAAAACCAACTGAAAACTATGTACCACTGGAGTTTAGCATTTGGAATTCAAGTTGAGTTAGAACTGCATTTCTTTCTGGAAGGACGAGTTAGCACAACTAGGAAAAAAAAAATTATTTTCATTGGCTGAAAGCCAAGGGCAGGCACTGTCCACTTCTAACTCCGTGCCTGCTGAAATGAGTGTCCTTGCAGAAGAAACACCGCTTTGCCTTTGCTTAACAGGGCAGTTGACAAAACACCCTCGAAGCTGGATTTTGAAATTAAAACAGTGCTGGAACACGTAGACAGTTAATAGTCCTCCACCTTAGCTACTGGGAGCAAGGACTGAGACCAGATAAACTTGTTTTCCTTGTGATCACCAGCTGTATAAGAAGGCTGGCAGCTCCCTAGCATTAGTCAGTGAAAAGGTTTATTCTCTGGTTCTTCTACAGCATAACACCTGGAGAGCTTGTGACAGAATGTCTACTGAAACCTTTCTGAAGGAAATTCAAGCCATCGGTGAGAAGTTTCTCCTTAAGCTCCAGAAACTGCCCAAGGCTGAGCCAGTGGAGATTGTCTGCTTTTGTGTGGTTCTTCTGTTCATCGGTGAGTTTATTGGTGGAGGCCAAGGGGTGTCAGAATTCCTCTTCTAAACGGGGGCAGCTTGTGCCACAGTCTCACTTGGTGGGTTGGTGGTGTTGGCAGTTGTTTTCCGGGCTGTGCTCTGAGGCTGAGGGTAATTTCTAGGTAATTTTTTTAATACTCAGAACGTATCTCTACATGGATGCAGAGCATTACAGGCCAACAGTACAGCTTTACCCAAAGCTCTCATATTTAAACATTAGTTTTAAACAGCAGTATTTTAACCAAACCAGAGCTGCTGTAATGTTTTGATGCATAGGAGATAGTTTAGGACAAATGGTATTAGGGCATCTCCCTGCCATGAAAAGACACTTAACTGAGACTCTGAGTGTCATTCCTGTTCCTGGCTCAGTGGAAGCCAGTATGCTTCAGATGAGCCTATTTATTCCCCTCTGGTAATGGCAAGATCCCTCCTGCTGCTCTGTGTGGGGATGGCATGGAAGGAATAACAAAGAGCTGCTTGATCAAGGGGGATGAAGTTTGTTTATACAATGGGAAAAACAAGCAGGAAGGAAGACAGGCCCTCCTCCTCAGAGACACAGTTTGCTCAGGGCCGAAAGGAAGGGTGTGTATCCAACTGGACACTCCTCCCTGGGCTGGAATTCAGAAAGTCACACCTGCTGCTTTATTTTGCTCATACCTACAGCTGGTTCCCCACAGGTTCAGATACCTGGCAGCCCAGCTCCAGGCTTTGAAGGAACACATGCACACACACACGTGCACGTTCACACACTGTTACGTGTTTTGCAGGATTAAACATGTCATCCTTTTCTACTCCAGATAAACCAATATATCCCTCCCAACACCAACCATCATGGCTGGAGGAGAATATCAGTGAGTTAGCCCACTGCTATGTGAAACAAAACTCTGCATTTGAAGTATCTATTTTTTCAAGCTAAATACAGAAGAAAGAGTAAAACCAACCCAGTCACAAATATCTATCCTTAAAGGCTACAGTGCATGCACTCTTCAGAAATACAACTGACAGTCTGAGCAACCAAACCCTCTTGAGTTGTTTCTGACACAACTGTGGGCAGAGTTGGATTTTCATCCTTTCCAGGCACATAGCTCTGCTTAATAACTGCATGTCAGCTCCTAAACAACAGCCCATGAGGCAGGTGAAGGTAAACCCCCACATGGTTTCGTATCTAGGTCTTAAGATCTTGAAATACCTGGTAGTGATTGTCCAGATTAAATGGATAAGCAGTACAAGGGAATGCAGGAACTTAGGAGGGGGGAGTTGGGGATATAAGGCAAAACAAAACAAAACAAAAAAAATCAGAAGAAACCAGTCTTTGTTCATTTTGCTGCTCAACAAACAACTTGGAGGAGACATAGGCTTACTCTGCAGGGATTGCTCCTATGTCATGAAGCAATATCCTTTGCTTCTCTTTCCAGTCACTGTTCTGGTGCTCATGATCATTGCCTGCAGTTGCTGCTGCTACAGCTGCTGTGGCTGTGATGGACATCCTGCCACCAGAAGTAGGAAGAGCCAAGTCCGCCCGACTGCCCGCTCGTGAAGTGCAACGAGGTGACACAACCTACTATCAAGGACATGCATGGACATCATGATTCAGTCCTATGGGAATGACCTTCCACACTAGTTCACTGAAAATGGCAACAATATTAATTAACATGACTCAAAGGACCAGAAACCACAGCGTGGAATTCCTTCTCTCTGTGACAGCCACTACTGTGACCAGAAAGGTAAAGCTCCTTTACCACCACTGTCTCCCTCTTGTGGGGTGGAATGGGGTGGGAGGGCATGGACACAAATTGCTGAGAAAAGGGACAGCTTTCCCAAAGACAGCCCTGCAGCTGGGCCAGCCAAGGATCCCCTCTGTGAGCACGGAGCCACAGACCAAAGCAGAGAACACGTCCAGGACCACATGCCAGGCAGTGCCTGCTCTCCTCACAGGTGGCTAATCCAGAAGGATGGTGCTGGGCGTTAGCAAAACTCACCGACATCACCACATGCTCAGGTGATCATGGATCAAGCCCAAACCTGCTCTCTCAAAAACCAGCTGCAGGAGACATGTTTAGCTGAGTTATCTCCTGAAAACAACAAACCATGGACCTTCTGATCCAGACGTGCCAGCTGAGGCTCTGAGAACAGCTGGTAACAAACGCTCCCGGCGTCATTTCATTGGTGTTACAATGAGGTGAAATTGCCAAAGAAAAAATCCAGATCATGTGGAATATTCTTTGTAAACAGAAAGATGAAGGCAAAAGGGAAAAACTCACCAACACCACAGCTTATTTTGATCACTCTGCTGCTAAACATGCTCCCTCCCCACCCCCTGTGTGGTTCTACTGCTTATTGCAGACAAATGGTTCTTGCAGAGCATGGGAGCTACAGGAGATGAACAAATCCCTGCCCTTACTTGAGGGATCTGTGGCCTGACTCCCTGCACTGTGTGCAGTTTATTTTAGTGGACATAAACATTATGCCAAGGGTATGTTTATGAGCACGCACAAAGGCATTTTGGAGGAGTGGCATGCGCCGTGGTAACCCTCACTTCGGGGTATGTGTGCAGCAGCTGACAGTGGGCACAGTGACAGAGCAGAGCCAAGAAAGGGCTGCGCTGCTGGAGTTAACAAGTGCAAATAAATCCCTTTTCCATGCTGCAGCCACTGTGTATGTTTGGTTTGCGCTCCGGTGAACTTCCGAAAGGGATTTGTGTACGTACAAGGCTGTGGCACAGGCCGTGACTTTCCCAGCTGGGAGAGCCCAATGGAAGGCCAAAATACTGCACAACTCAAAGCCACAGGTCTTTCAGCACCAAATGTGAGACCAGAACACCTTTTTTGAGAAGGTATAAAAAGTTACATGCATATAGAGAAGTCACCTTCAGCCCCTGTATCCCAACTGCTAAGTGTAGAGGAGGCAAGGGGATTACATGTGTATGTACCAGACAACATCAAGCCAGGGAGAATAGAATCATCAAGTGTTTAACAGTGGGACTTTTAAATACTCTTTACACTTCAGAAGGGAGAAAAAATAAAACAAACTTTGTAAAGAAATGTCTTTTCTCTGATGCCTGCGCCCAGATTGGTAAAAAGCACATTACGTCAGCAGTTTCTTACGTTTAGGAACTTTATTTTTTGTCAACAAACCAGATGTGGGTATTTGGCATTTTTGTGCTGCTGCACATTGGAATATATCTGCAGCCAGTGACAGAGAAAATAGTCTAAGAATTAACAGAAAAATAAAATTCCTCAAGCTACCGATGTTCCTTTTAAATTAAAAAGGAAAAACCTTCCAGCAGAAGATGAGGATGTTCCTCAGAAAGTAAATAGTTGAGCCCCAACTTGGCAACTGCCAACAGCAGACTGCACTAGGATGAGCTACTGCATGCCCCGTTACACTCAGACTGACAAAGCACTGGGCTTTATTAGGCTGTCCCAAAGCTTTCAGTGCCAACCAGCATTTTAGGGGAAAACAAACTCAGGCACAGCATCAGTTTAGTCTAATCAACATTCAGAGGTGCATCACACCAACCCCTCAGATATGTCATTGCTCATTTCACTCACAAACAAGTGGCAATCAAGGTGGCATCAGCAGCCTCAGAACCTCTTCTGCAGGAGACAGACTCAACAGATGTTTCTGTATCTAAATTAAGTCACAAGACCCGGGAATGAACAGAGCTCACTTTCTTTCCTAGCTGGTGCTAGACAGTGCCAGCTCCAGACACGAACAGAATCCCATTGAGAACTGTTTGAGCAGCATGGAACCAGTCTGTGCTAAGTCAGGAGGAAGCTCAGCAGGCTGGACACATACCAACAACTGACAGGTTGCTGTCACTGGGAACAAGCTGCCAGGCCTTATCTCAACAGGAAAAGCTACAAATGCGTGTTTCCCAGTGGTGGTACAAGTTAAACCTACTGACAGATACCAGGCAGGGGGACAAGAGAAATGGCCCCTCTCTTATCTCTGCCACCTTAAGTTCCTGAATTAGAAACTGAATAAATACAGCAGTGTTAAACAAAGAGGAGAAGAGAAAATTAAGCAATTATTTAAAGGATTCAGGTGGCTTTCTGGAGCAGAGGAGTAGCCACCATGTAGAGCAGTCCCTGGACCAATTTCTACACACTTGTCTGGACCTCCCAGGCCTAATGTTCTGCTTTGTGCCATTTTGTACCACTGCACTCAGCTGGGCTATTCCTATAGCTGGGATTTAGACATGCCAATTGCTTGCCTGGGCGGGGTGGGGTCTGCCACTTTCTTGCATGTAACTTATTAGGGTGGCCTGAAAGAAGCCCAGCAAGTCCCCAGTTCACTGCAGCACTTTAACTTCTGCCAGGTATAGACATGCCAGTCCCTGAGTCCCTGCTCACCACTCACAAGAGCTTTTGCAGCTCTGGCTTCAATCCGTACTCATACATAGGGACCTGTAGGGAGCACCAGTGAGGATGGATCCCCTGTTTTAGAATGCAGAGGGAGATTCAGAAAAGCACAGACTAAGGAGAGACTGCTTTAAACACAGCAACTCCTGCACATGTTGTGAAAGCCTGAGTGAGCCTAGAAGGAATTGCAAGGGAATACCGTTACTTCAGTCCTGATGATGAAAGTGTTGAAGTGGTTTCCTTCCCTGAGGAACCTCAAAGAACCATCAAGGCCAGCCCCTCCAGCAGAAGTGGTTGAAGGTCTACTGATGACTCGATGGAATAGCTTCTGTTCTGTAACATTATCCCTCTGTTTTCAAAGCCATTTGCTTGGCTCGTGAAAAAGAAATCTCCTTTTACACACAGGCAGCCTCGCACACCAGACTCCTCCTTCTCCCCTCCCACCTCTCTCCAGAACAGTCCCTCGGGCCTTCTTCAGTCAGGAAAGCAATAGGGAGGCAGTTTTATTGCAATTAACAGCAGTGCAATGCTCTGTAACGGGTTTATTTCTGTGAACTATCACAAGGGATTTTGGACTGCAGGGCAATCTTCCTCACGGTCTCACTTTAGGTATGGGAGTCTCCTAAAGGAGCTTCCAATACAGATCCAGTCAGGATCGAGGAAACACAGCCTTCCTCTCCACCACATCCTGTCCAGACAGGACATAGTGGGCCTTTACAATCACTGCAACAGGTGTAGGAGGGGATAAAGCCATAGAGAGGAAGAAATGGCTGAGCAACAGCTGAATTAGGACTTTTTATTTAGGCTCAAAGTCTTTGATTTGATTATATTAGCCACACCTTTGCAGGAAAATCAGCTGTTAATCATTTACTGCAGCACCAAGGTAACTTCCAGGCTACCTCTGAAAGTCTCAAGGCACACTAAGGGGTCCCTCACCACAGGCCAGGATCTCTTGGAGGGGTGCAGAAGAGGCAACAGAAGAACTACCTTCTACAAACACCACAGCTTCAGGTATTTATGAAATCTCATACAGCTCTCCTATTTCAGGAGGTTAACTGTGCTTCGCAAAAGAGAGAGGAACTTCCTGGGGTGTGCAGTCCCACAGGGTTCCTGCCTTTGGGTCTACAGAACCAGTATGTGGGCTGCCTCCTTTCTGAAGGCAAAAGAAGCTATCCAGAACAGCTTTCCTGTCCTGTGTGCCTGTGGGTTAGAGACTGAGCGTGGTGATCTGCCATCAGTCCAGAAAACAAACCATGAACTGAATAAATTTGGCTGCTGAAAAAGGAACAAAACCTTTAGCAAGTGCAAACTTGTGCTTCTAGTCAAATCTGACCTGCTGAGGATGAAACACGCTTTACAGGACTAATCCTTTTCCTCACAGAACTCAGGATACCTAAGGGGCAGCAAGTCAAGCAAATTTTCAAAAATAACAAAGATCTCTTTCTGTATTACATCTGCATAGTCGTATTTGCAAGAAAGTGTGAGAAATATTCCAACCTTTCCCTTGAGAAACAAGGAACCTTCAGTAAAACCACAAGATGCTCATAAAGAGATGCTGGATGTTCTTTAGAGGGCTGACAGCTGAGTCATTATGCAAAGTATCAGTGAAAGAGCAAGTGTGTAGAACTCACTGAGATCCCAGTTTAAATTATTACTGGACCTAACTACTTCATGGAAGGAAAACTTGTGCTTCTATTGCAGAGTAACAGAAAGCATTACTAAAGCAAACTCCACTAGCAGGACTCCCTTTTTAACATAATTAGACTACTCTAAGACTTATAAAACCAACAAGTTGTACATGATCTTTGCTTATTGTTGGTGGATGGATTTTTTTTTTTTGCTTGTTTGTTTTTAAATAGTGTTCATTTAATCTCCAGTGTGTTCTCAGAGTTTCAGTCCCCAACCCTATTTTAGAGATCTTTCTAATGGTGTCAAGGAAGTACTTCTACCACTGAATACTTGTCTTTCATGTATAGGCTGTGCAGCTAACAGAGATCAAGGGTACATACTGAACGTGCTGGAGAGACACTATTATTTAAAATATTGATTAACTATGATTAAAATAGACCTCAACTGCCAAAACCTTGTAGACCCAGAAGCTTTTCCTCTTTACATCTTGGTAGATCTGATTGTGAAACTGGCCTCAGCTGTATTTCTTCTGGTTTATGCTCCCATTTCTGTTCCTCCTTTTAGAAGGGGGATGCCTGTAGGCACAGACAGCATTCATAGCTGTGCTGGTTTTGGGACTATGCTCAGAACATAGAGAGGATACACCAACACCTGACATTGTTCTTGTCTACCCCCAGCAGGGTGGAAAACCAGCATGTCACCAGCGCAAGAGGCATCCTCAGTTCTGGAAGACCTAAAGACACTGATTACAAAAAGTGACTGGGCTCTTGGAGGGCTGGTGGTGATTGGCATCTTCTGTCTTGTTTTTATTGCTCTCATTTTATTTGCTGCTATCTTTGGGTGTTGCACATCTTCAAGGCACAAACAGAGCAGCACACGGACAGTGACGTAAAGACGCGGTACTTGGAGCAAGAGTCAGCCCAGCTACAACCTGACTGTGTTGGTCACATCTTCTCTCCCTGGGTGATTGCTTCTCCCCGTGCAGCTTTCCTGCATCAAGAGTAATGCCCCAATGCCTACAAGTTGTTCTGCAGGTCCACAGCAAACTCAGTACATAGGGCTGTCTGTGCTCAGGAACTGCCAAATACCAAAATCAACTCACCTCTCTCTGATTTTCACCTTTCAAGCAAAACCACCAGTTAGAGGTGGCTACCCCCTAAAACTGATAAAGATGTCTCCTGCTGCTGCAGCTACGTGGTTTGGGGTTTTTTTTTTCACCTTGCAAAAGAGCAATAGGAAACTCTGAGCACTGAAAGCTTTGCCTAAACCCACTCTCAAAAAGCAGCTTATACCATTGTTCTCCTGTCACAGCCGGACAATACCCTAAATATACTATGCAAAAACTTGCTTGCCAGTACACAATCTGTCTTTATTTGTTCTTATTTATAACCTTGCAAGGTCAGAGTTTAAGGTTTGCTTTCAATGTTTGGATGGTAAATAGAACTGTATTAATTCAATAGGTAAAAAAGAAATGCAACGTGGCATTTCTTTCCCTATCACCTCAGTGTCCTGCACAGTTGTGTTTTTTTAAGCCAGTCAGTGGTGCTGCAATGTGTCTCTGGGGTGCACGTGGCACGTTACACAGCAGGAAGAATGGACCAAGCTGGGGGTGGGAAGAGAAAGTATGGGAGATGTGATTTCTAATTAGGTCAGTGAGACTCAGATTCTTATTCTGAGGCCCTGGCATGGGTTGCCCACAGAAGCTGTGGCTGCCCCATCCCTGGAAGTGTCCAAGGCCAGGTTGGATGAGGCTTGGAGCAACCTGGTCTAGTGAAAGATGTCCCTGCCCACGGCAGGTGGGGGGAACTGGGTGGTCTTTAAGGTCCCTGCCAACCCAAACCATTCTATGATTACACAAACCCCAGACACAAACAGCCCTCTGACCACTCGCTGTGAGCTGGTAACACACAGCAGAAGGAGAAGACCTGCTTAGCCAAGTGGATCAAATTCTTAGAGCAAGAAGCCTCCCAGAAGCTACTTCACAGCATCACCTCAACTTTAAGCAAAGAAGTGCTCCTTCAAGTGCCCCAGGACTCAGTGTTGTGTTATATTTCAGTACAAGAAAGACTATCCCATAAAAAACAGGATTTGTTTACCAAGCATGACAACAAGGACAAATGTGACAACACGCTCACCAAGGCATCAGAAAAGAAGCAGATCACATTCATGCTGAAAAAGTTGTCCTAGACTCAGGTGTGAAAGGTGAAATGAAATGCAGAACTTCTAAGCAAGACACATGAAGACCATTTCCAGTTAGTGAACACACACTGCTCTCTTCCCAGCAAAATTACAGCTTTGATGTGTTATCCAGCACAGAACAGCAATTAGTACAATTACAGCTTACAAGGCATGAACTAAACCTGAACAATGCACGTTGTGGTTGCTAGTCTGCATTTAGATTGGGCACATCCATAATTTAAGCCTGTTTCTGAAACATTCTAAGCATCTTCTAAGGTCAATGAGAATCACAGATACCTAGTACCAGGGTAGAGCCCCTGAGATTTATGGAAACATTCCATCTAAATGCTTCCATCCCATGCTGATTAGGCTGTCTGTATGTCTCCTTAGGAGAGAGGTGATGTAGCAAAGGAGGAGAGAGTCAAAACAAAAGCAAGTGCAACTAAGTCAACCCATCATCAGGGTCAGAACATTGTAAAATACATCACCAGAGGAGTTACAGTTTAACATCCCCATGTCACTTGGTGAGGCTCCAAGACCAACATCTCACTTAACTCAGAGGTGGGAGTGATGAGACAACTCTCAGGGGACACCTTCCTCAGCCCAGACAGCAAAATATCAGACAATTAATTCAGTATTTTTTTTTCCTGGACATGCGGGATCAATCTCAACCATAACAGTTCCCTGGAAGGGGTAGGGCATGGTTTCCCCAACGTTAACATTAGTGTTTGAAAGAAGTGCACTCACCCCAGCTCCTCGCAGAAGTTCACAATGGCATCAAAAGCTGTCATCACAGCTTTGTCAGATTCTTTTAAGGTGCCTTTTTTTTCCTGAAAGTAGATGGGGAAAGGAACTATAGTCTTCAATTTAAATATAAACAGGGAAAGTAACTGTAGCAATGACCAAATCCAACCCTTATGATCGACATGGCAAACAGGTACAGACACCTCCCTGTCTCTGCTCCAGACTTCTGCTCACCCACATCTCTCATACAGAACTGGGTCTGGCAGCCCTTTCCCTTCCTGCTTCACTCCCTTCTGCTATCCCTTGAAACAGGGCTCCAGACAGCTCTAGACCCAGAAAACCTCATTTCATCTTTGATTATTCAGAGGTTACTGCAGGCAAACCAGACCAGAGCAAAGGCTGCATATCTGGGCAGGTGGATACTCTTCTGCAGCTCTCACCTGGATGTTGGAGAGCTCCTTCTTAATCAGGAAGCTGACTTGATCCCGGTCATTCCTCGAGTAATAGAGGCGGCAGCAGGATGGCTTCCCATCCCTCCCAGCTCTGCCAGACTCTTGGTAATATCCAGCCATTGACTTGGCAATATTCCAGTGGGCAACAAACCTGCACGTGATAAAAGAGGAAACACAAGGCTGCAGCTTTCTCAAGAGCACTGCACACGTCTGTGGTGTTTGTGGACATCAATGCAGAAAAAAGCAGGGCAGCAAAAGCATAAAAGACAGAGAGGACTGAGCACAGCAAGGGATTTTGCACACAGGAGTTTAAGTCCTCTGAACACGCAGGAAAAACAGCAGAGCTGTAAGAAAAAAAAAAAAAAAGGCACCTGGACAACAGGTGAGCAGGATGCCATTCCAAATGGATGGAAAAGAATGAGCACATGAATATCCCAAACGTACAAACAACTGTACAGCTATGAAGACTGAGAATAAAGACATTTAAAGAGTTTGGGAGATTTTACCATAAAACACAGCATTCGTTAAAAAGTTGGTTGTTTTTTTTGGTTTTTTTTTTTTGTGTGGAACAAAATTTCACCATCACAAAACGCATTTTTAAATACTTGATTTTCAAAAGACACTTCTTTGCCAAAGTCTGCATGGGAAACTCTGTCTCGCTGTGCTCATGTGCAGATGAAGGCATCCTTCCTAGCCAGCAAATATGACTACAGAATCATTACTACATTTTATGTAATCTCTGAAGGAAGGCTTTCAACACACCACTGCAAGACTGCTTTAAACCTGCCAGTACCTGACTATTCAGCAATTCAGCTTATACCTGTTTTGAGAGGATTTTACTGAACAGTAACACTGCCAATTTTTTAAATACCAGCCTGCCTCAAAGCCAGCATGTCCCAAGGGCAGGTATGATGCATATGGGTGTAGCTGAAGATTAAATGACAAAAGCAAGCAAATGTGTTTCTTCTAACACAAACACCCCAGGAACAGGCCAAGCAGGAACCATCAGAGCCCCACACATTTAATGCCCATCAGGAAGTTTACTGAAGAAATTGATAAATAATCTTAAGCAAAACTGAATTAACAGTGAAGAGAGAGAAGCAGATTCCACCCAAAAGAGACACCACCTCTGTTTTCCCTTTTGCCCAGAAAAGTCACCTCCAGAAGTTGTCAGACCTGATCTTACTTGATAACATATGCACAAATACTCATAAATCTGCCAGCACAGAGCAGAGGCCAGGCAGCAGTGCCTTGTCAACTAGGCTTTGCTAAAATGTCCTTTAAACTATTTTTAAAAAATCCTATAAAGAGTCATTTTAACTTCATTCCTTGGAAACCAACCAGATTACAAGTGTGTTTCAGCTGTATTTCACTCTCAATCAGCCCTACACATTTCAGTTAGTCTTTGATTTTCCTAATGACCACTGAACAGGGCAGAGTGGCTTCAGCAGGTCAGTAACTCGTGCTGCTGTCCTAGGAGACTTCTCATTCCTCTGTTGGGTAACATGCATCAGGAGTAAAGTGGTCTGTCACTGTTTCCTGGCAGCAGTGACACAGACAGAGGGATGGCACAGCTGTGAACTGATGGGATTGTCTCGGTGATGTCCTGCCCCTCTCCCACAGCGTTCAGAGAAACGGCTTTATGTGGATTTTAGAGTAAAGATCAGGTCTGTTGTGGGCGTTGTCTGAGCTGCACCTGAATTATCCCTCCACAAAGTGATCCCAGCTATACTCAGCACAGCTATACTGCCGGGCAGGAATTCCAACACAGAGCCCTCACGGTGACAGAAATCCCAGAGGAGCAGGAATTGAAACCATGTGCAAAGTTCTGTCCTTGGACTAGAGCTGTATTTTTATATGGTTGTTGCCATTTGTGAACTGCTATTTTTTCCCCTTGCACTGCAAGAGGAGATCTCCAAAAAAAGGCTGGCTCTGACTACTTCAGTGGAGGGTACATGAATTATTTTAGATGCAGATTTTCTTCCCGCTGCTTTTTAATGGTAACTGTTTCACTAAGGGAAGTGAAAGAGGCAGCTGTGAGTGCCTTGAGACGGCTCTCTCTGAAACCCTGAGGGGTGTGGCAGAAAACAAGCATTCCTCCAATTTTCTTAATTTTGGGGATGACTGGCAAAGAGGAGCTCTGCTGCCTTGTGTTTAATTTCTTTACAAAGCCCTTCCAGGTTTGTTTTTGCTGCTTCTAAGCTAAAAAACTCCCAGCTCTGGTTTTGTGGGTTTTAGCAAGTGTTCCTCAGCCATTTGAGTCAGGTCTATCAGGTAACAGAGAGACTGAGACTTCTCCTCCTCACTGCCCAGGTTTCAGTCTCTGGTGGTGCCCAACACACAGCCTCACACACCTGACGTTTGCTTTGTCTACTCCCATTCCAAAGCTGATGGTTGCAACAATAACAGGGATCTTCTCCTCCATCCATTCGTTCTGGATGGAAGTCCTGTCAGCTGGCTTGAGTCCTGGGAAGGGAAAGAGAGGGAAGGAATCAACAACACCAACTCCCGAAAATAAAACAAAAGACCCCAAACAAACAAACAAAACCCCCAAAACAAAAAAACAAACAGAAAGAAACGAGGATTTTCTCCTCCTCCATTCCCTTACTGCAAGTCAACCCCCTTACTAAAACTGACTGATGGCCACCTTCCTTTCTGCCCATGTTTAAACTGGCCTGGCCTGTGAGCAAGCAGAAGTCAGCAGCAGCTGTTTCTATTCCAAAGAGAAAAACTTAGCTCTCCCCCTGGGGATAAAAGCAGTTGTTCTATTTAGGCCACGCAAGATCCAACAGTTCTGGGGAGAAGGGAATGACATTCTGGTGAAAGCCCTGCACTTATCTCATAGACCTGATACGTGAGCATCAGACACAGACCATGCCTGGAAAGCTCTTTTCTAGGCAGCCCCAACCCAGGCCTTAGAGGTGGCACAGTTCAGTGGTACCAGCTCCTGGGAGATGCAGCAGTACCTGCGTGATAGGCCTTGGCTTTCACCCCTCGGTAGCTCAGTTCAATGGCCAGCTGGTCACACACATCCCTCATCCTGCAGTACACGATCCCACAGCCCGAGTACACCTGGAAACAAAGTCCATGACACTGCCTGAAGCCAATCAACAAAGCTGCAAAGACGGTGCCAGGCAAGAAGCGTCTCACTCTGCCGTACAAATGCGCTCAGGTGCAGAGGTTACAGCTGAGCTGCTGAGTTATTTTGGGAATCAGTGTTAGAGCAGGAAATTCAACACACTTCAAATGCTTCTGTTCACCTTCACCACACTGGAAGAGCAGAGCACAAGCATAACATACAATGATCACCCAGGGTGTGACAAACCAAGGTGGAAATGCTCGTCCCATATTCCTGATCAATTTTCATTTAGAGCAACCCCTTTCTGAGGACACAGAATCACAGAATCATTTAGGTTGGAGAAGACCTCCAAGATCTTTGAGTCCAACCTTTGACTGATTACCACCTTGTCAACTAGACCAGAGCACTAAGTGCCATGTCCAGGTACCTCCACGGATGGTGACCCCACCACCTCCCTGGAGAGTCCATTCCAATGCCTGATAAACTTTTCTGTAAAGAAATTCTTCCTGGTTAATTAATTAAATTATTTTTATCACATCAATGCTGTCTTCAAAGGTGACACCACATCCCTCTTAGTGCTGATCTCTTTGGCTTCCCAGTGTCTGCTGTCCTCTCCAGGCTACCTGGAGGGTGCTCAGTGGCCTGTTTCCTGGATGTTGCTTTGTAGGACATGGTCACTCACCTTGGAAAGGGAAACTAAAAAATATATATGAGCACTTTTAGAGGACTTAGAAAATATACATTACCACTTTCCTTCCTGGGGCCTCCTCCTTCCCTGCCACAGACCTGGCAGGGCCATACCAACCACTGGAATATCAGTGATCATTAAGACAGATTTCATCCAGTTTAGCCTCCCTCCTTGAAGGTGAAACCTACCCCAGTGGTGTCCTTCACTCCAAGCGCCTTGAGACAGAAATCCTTCAAGTTGGAGTAGGGATCAGCCAAGAGCTCTTTGAACTGCACATCATAGAACAAGTTGGATCTGAAGCAAGGAGTCTTAAACGTGGAGAGTGGCTGCTTTAGCTTGAGAGCTGCCACAATGTCCTCCTGGACCTGCCTGGTGGCAGTGGCAGTCAGGGCAACACACGGAGTGCTGGGGATGCGGGTGCGCAGAGCGCCCAGGCGCAGGTAGTCGGGTCGGAAATCGTGTCCCCACTGGGACACACAGTGAGCCTCATCTATGATCAGGTAGGACAGGAGGTTCCTGGACACCAGAGAGTTCAGTGTTGGCTGGAAGGAAGAGGCAGCCGCCATCTCTGGCGTGATGTACAGGAGTTTTACTTGGGGCTTCTCGCTTGCTAAGTCAGCCAGGATGGTTTTCTTCTCCTGGGCAGACAGCTTGGAGTTCAGAGAGCAGGCTTTGATCTTCAGAGCCAGCAGGTGATCCACTTGATCCTGGAGCAAATACAAAAATAAAACTAAATGAAAAGCAGGTGGAAATAAAGAAATTCACCAGCACCAAGAAAGATACATCTTTTGGTCCATTTGAGTTACTCTGCTTTGCTGCTTCTGCCTAACACCCAGGAGCTGACAGACAAGTGGAGAAAAGGGAGGAAGGCTCAGTTATAAAAGCCACCAGGTTATTATTAAATAAAAAACCCATCCTTTTAGAGAACCGCAAAGCATCATACCAGAGATACCCTGCTCTCCTCACCTATCACCAGGGTAAGGAAAACACACTGAGACATCAAGAGCATCCAGAGGCAGGTCAAGACAGACTCATAGGCAGAAAGACAAGAGGCAGCCGTGCTTCCAGAGTCTCCCGACCCCCTTCCCTGGCTGCTTTTCCACAGCTAACAGGAGAGTTACCTGAATCAGTGCAATCAGAGGTGAAATGACAATGGTGATGCCCACTGCCAGAACTGCAGGAAGCTGGTAGCACAGGGATTTCCCTGCCCCTGTGGGCATGCACACAAAGACATCCTTCTCGCCTGCAAAAACAACAGGAAAAAGCTCAAGGCCTCTGAGTGGTGGGGAGTTCCCTGGGCTCAGAGTGGACAGGAAGGCTTGTAGTGTGTGAGAATAGCATGTGTGTGCATGTACTGTGTGGCATATCAACAAAAGACACTCCATTTTAGGTTCTAAAAGCACAGCAATACTTTGCATGCCTGCAATGCTTCCCTTCGAAGAATTTCTGAATGCTCTGTAAACATTTAGAAACAGCATACAAAAGTGCCAGAAGTTACACAGAAACCCAGATAAAGAGAAGTCAAACAAGTTATTCATGCTAAATCTTTTCCAGAGGAGCTGCTTCCACTCGTTTTTACAGACCTCCAGTTACCACATTACCAGCTCCATGACAGACCTTTACAAATCCTCCTCAAGCTTATCCCAGAAAGGTCCCTCATACAAAACAGGGCTTGGAAATCTCAACCACACAGATAATATCACACAGTGAGTGACTGTCACTGCACTGACCAGCACCCGGCTGAAGGCAGGGAGATACCAGAGACACCATGTTAACAGGCAGGGACACCCTGCACACAGAACCCTGCTGTTGGCTGCTCTGTTGAGTGGTGATCAGTGAAAACTGTAATTGTACCCTGAGTTGGGCACTGTTCCGATTCACACTGTGAGAGGTGCTGGGGGAGTCAGCAGATTGTCTGTGTGAGCTGCCTGTCCCACCCCCAGCAGGGTGTTGGGGGGTACATTAACACCAGCACAACCACATTTCTGACAACAGCCCCATGATTCAGAGGACAGAGATCAACCATGCCGGGACATCAAGTCTTCTACTGGTATTGTCTCTAACACGAGGGCACTTTTAACCTGAAAAGGTATAAATGGAAAGAGTTTTGACCTCATCTGGCCATGGATATGATGGCAGGTACACCCTGACGTTTCCTATTTCCTGGTTGATGCAAGAGTGGTGTTAAGAAATGAATGAAAGGAGAAGAGGCAGAGCTTGTGCACAGCACGTGCTCATGCTCCTGTGCCACCAAAACCATCTCAGAGCAGAGGAGGGCTTGGAGCGTGATCCTGCTTAGATGTGTCTCCTCACAACAGGCACAATCCCAGCTCCTTCAGTGTCACCCCCACGGGAAGAAGGACAAGCAGCCGTGCTCCACACCTCTCCGATGCCGGGCCTCACCTTTCGCCACAGTCATGGTCGCGCTTTCCTGCAGGGGAGTCTTGAAGGACTCGAACCCGAAGACCTTCCGCAGTGTTTTCCTCACCCTGCCCTCCAGGCCTGGGGGAGCCTCCCTGCTCATCCTGGGGAGGCTGCGAGAGGAACCAGAGCTCGTCCCGAGCGCTGCCACCCTTCTCTGCCCCATCCCACCGCCGCCTGCACCGACTCCCCCAGGGCTGGCCTGCCACGCTCCCCCCTCCTCTGAGGCCTCCCCTCACTGCAGGGAACCCCAGTGTGGTTTCCTCTGGGTCTCCACGGGGCACGAGTCGGGCACAGCAGAGCAGGGGGCAGTCGCTGCGCCCCAAACCCGATCCTTCCCAGCCAGCCACCACCCCCCCACCCCTTCCCGGGCCTGTG